>JAOTQE010114133.1:0-13017 GCA_025631205.1 Nesometra sesokonis
GTAAAACAATAAACATACCAAAGGTAAAAATGGTAGAAAGAATCAAAATGGCTGATTTGTAAAAATATGTAATTCCGTTACCATGAAATTGCCCACATACAGTAGAACTAA
Organism: Nesometra sesokonis; assembly: GCA_025631205.1. NCBI lineage: Eukaryota > Metazoa > Echinodermata > Crinoidea > Comatulida > Antedonidae > Nesometra > Nesometra sesokonis. Next base: position 112 of record JAOTQE010114133.1, read on the forward strand.
TTATCTATTATCAATGATAATAATATTCTTAGTAGAAATTTAATACTCGTACACATTTCTATTAATTAATATTGATTAAACTAACAATCAATTCCTCTCATTTTGAACTTTGACACAGTTAACTATGTACTTTAAAAATCCATGATCATTATCAGCAATTCTCTGAAATTGATTAATTTTGTGTTGATTTGAAACAAACTCTAGGAGTAGTGAATCGTGGACAATGCCAGAGAGGGGAGGGGGAGGGGAATATTGGTGGGGGCTTTCCCTACTTTCAAAGTTGGACATTTTGTTTAAAGATAACATTCTAATCTGTTTAGCTTACTCTTTTTCTTGGTTTTTTTATTGTCTCCTTTTTTGGAGCAGAGCCATGTTCCCATAGCCTATGCTCACTCTAGGGTCATTTTTTTCTTAGCCAAACTGGCTGAAGGTTGCTGATTTGTTTATTCTTTAGCCACATTTTTGAAAACGGTAAAAAACAATAAATGGCCTAAAATTGACAGCTTTTTTGGGATTTTCACTAGCCAATTTGGCGAAAGAGGTCATTGCCAAATGAGAATTACAACAGCCATGAGCTTAGATAGCCCCCCTTCTTCCCACCCTACATCCATCCCTGAGATCTTCTGCTGACATTGTAAGTGATCTATTATTTATGCAGGCTTTATAATATTCTGTTGTACATAATATTCTAAACAAAGAGCCAGCTCAATCGAATGAAAATTATAACTGGATTATACCCATATTCATTTCTGAAGGTTTACCTACAAAATATAATATCACAGATAGAATTTCTTGACAAACCAATGACCAGCAGAAACCTCTGTAGATTAGTAATTTGTAAAGTCAAGGAACTTTGCGAATATTAATGTTTAAAGAAATTCTTAACTTAATTTAATATTCTAAATATAGGAGGTATGTTATAGGATTGGTAGTTGGCTAGAAAATTCCACAATCTTGTCATGTGATAACTTTTAACAACACAATATCACAATAAAAGGTGTACTTTTACAAAGAAGAAAACAATGCAGAAAAACACAAATGTATGTAATACAGATAATAAACATCGTAATATTTTAAGGCCTCCAAAATAATTTTAGATTTTAGATTTCCTCTTTAATTACTCCGCCAATGAAGCTGACGAGGTTATGTTTTCATTGACTATTTATTTGTTGCTTGTACCTGGTCGATTTTTGTAACCTATGCAGCACCACCAATCACAATCAGTCTATTAATCTGCACAAGCGACTTGTAAAATCCTCCAGAATACCAAAATGATGTAATCTTGCCCCTCCATATTTGGCAAGTGGATGTATCAAAATAAATGTTTACTCATAGAATCGACCAATCAAATGTTTTTGTTTCAAATAAACAAGCTAATGTAAGACTGTCTAAAAACTGCTTATACAGTGCTCAATCTGTCCCTGGTCAAAACGTACAGAGATATAAATCCTTACGATTTGTTGTAGGGAAAGATGTGTATGATTTGTCCTTGGCCATGGATATGCAGTTGAAAATTTGAAGGGGCTTATTCATGGAAAATCTTATTCTAATTTTAAGATAATCTCAGATGGGTATAATTAAGATGGGTATCAGATGATAAGCAGATGGGTATAATTTGGGGATTCCCCTGTTACAATCAGATAGTTTATTTATTCATAGAAACATAACATGCAAGTAGCCAAAGGCAGTTACCTTGAATTTGTCGTAATAAAACAAAAATACAGTTAACTTACAATATTCATTCAAGTCAATTGTTTTAGACTAGTATACTCCTCATCTGTAAATTAAAATTTAATTTATAAATGCGCCTGATATGTGTTATTCATTTACCATCATTGAATACTGTAGGATCAATATTACTGTACATTCTAGTATTGTCCAATGTCTTATATTAATGCTTTCTTAACTTATGAAAATTGTAGATCTCTTTATTTTCGCGGCCCTAAATGTTCGCGAAGTGGCGATGATCAGTTAAAGGTAAGGACGTGCAAAAATCTGGAAGATTTATTTGCCATAAGCGTTTGCGAAAAACAGATTTCTCTAATAAAGATGTAAATAATTTTGCTTAGAACTTTTTGATTCATTCATGGGTCACAGCAATAAGTAAGCAAATAGTAAAAAAATATGATTATTTATATCATGAGGCCCATGCATTTAGCCAGGGACTCAATGCATCATGCGCTACGACTAAACCGTTGATCTCTGTGTGTGGTTTCCAGCCGTGATAACAGTCTTCTAATCCTTGTCCGATCGTTTTTTAGTGATTTCTCTGTTGAATCAATAAAAAAAACCGTCGGACAATGAGTAGAAGACTGTCATCGCGTCTGGCAACCAAACACACAGGGATCAACGGTTTAGTCGTGCAACCGTCGCACGACGCAGTGAGTGCCCGGCTTTACGAAAAAAGGCACAGTATTGGGGACCCACAGCATGGTTTCCACGAAGGGTCGCTTAGGCTAAGAATATTGTCAAAATCATGTTTATTTTGTAAAAATTATAATTTTGGCACTACACTGTATTTCAATATATACAAATGTAATAAATAATTAGATATTGAACTCGTCCTGCGGACTAGTTAAATGATCCGCGGTCATCCGATAGCCAACAGTGTCAACTATGATGTAGTCCTTTTAAAACTGAGAAAAAAATTAGCCATCGCATTTTAAGTTCTGCTTATTGATAAAAAAAAATCGAAGAGCTAATAGAATAACTGCTTAAATAAATTACCTTCTTCATTTGACCACAACAAACATGTCGGTAAAATGTACATAGAGGGGATTCGAACTCCATACGCTGCATTTATTAGAAGAGCGTTCTAACGATTCGACCCATACATACTTGCTAAGGACCAGTAATAGTAAACTAATAGTAAACTATTTTGAGCATTTACGGTTTTTGAAACACGCATACGTGCAATTTACTTTACTTACAGTATTAGAAATAAAAAAGGGAAGACCTAATAAAATGCTTAAATATTTCCTTAATTATTCAAAAAGGAACAAAAATTTGATTAAAAATACAAGGATGATTCGAAGGAATTTCTTCAAAAGATAAGAAAAAGAAACAAGAGGCGTATTCGAACCCATAATCCTCACATCATTACAGCGGCGGCCTAGCCGATCGACCCAAACACACGATGTTTTAGGAAAGGCATTGTACAGTACTTGGTACTAAATCTCTTTACAGGTTGTAAACGTTCATATTGAACATATACATTTTAAAAAGCACGCGTACGTGCACGTTTTAAAAATGTAGTAAATGAAAGACGCATCGAATGACGATAATTGTTAATGCTATAACATACTAAAATTTGAATGCAAAATGAGCAACGCTAAGGAAGATACCCTCAAATGAAAATCGAATAATTATTATGTGATAGTTTCAAAATAGTTTTTGAGTTTATATGCATAGTTGATGACATTTACCGATAGGCCAAAATTATGCATTAAATCATATTTACATTTCCAAAGCTACCGAAATGTGCAATAAAATTTGGGGGTAACCAGCCATTCTGAGGAGCTCTTTCTAATTACATGTACCCCTGTTTTAAAAAAATTATTACATTATTTTGACCTTTTTAAAGCACGCGCACGGGCGCGTTATCTCAAACGTACTGCAATAAATGTCACATTGAAAAAAGATAATTGTTTAAGCTGTAACATACTGAAAATTGAATGAAATTCAAGCAAGGATAAACAAGTTAAACATCAAATGAAAATAGAAAAATATTACGCAATAGTTTCAATATATATCTTTGAATTGATATGCTAATTAGATGACGTAACAATATTTTTTGAGGTATATTCTTGAAATAAACTACATCTACATCTTATCAGATTTCGAATGATGTAATAACATTTGGGGGTAACCAGTCGATTTGTGGAGCTACGACGGATTTCATGTACCCATGTTTTTACAAAATATTACATTATTTTGAACATCGACGAGCGCACAAATGTTTAGATTTAACGCGCACGTGTGTGATTCTTGTATATCCAGAGTATATCAAAATGACTGAAATTTATTGTGGATTGTATAAAGAACACGATTCATGCAGAAAAACTGCATTTCTACGTTGCGTACGTGGTACATGCGCAAAATTGCGCGCACTGCGCGAAAAAATGAAAATTTTTTGAAACGCTCAAAATGATCTGAAACGTACTCTAAATTAATCAGAAATGAATTTTGAACATTTTAAAATTTATGCGCGCGCAAAATGTTTACGTACACAACCTTAAAGACACACGTGAAGTTTATGCTCACTAAATATGATCTCTAAATAGCAATTGGTTAGCGAGATATTATCGATCAAAATGTGCGTGATGAAAAACGCATTTTTGCGCGTAAATGACGCCACGCGTGACTGATAACGCTGAAAAGCTTATTGAGCCCTTTCCCCGTCAAGGGTTACGATCTCTGAAAATTTCATGTTAATAGCTCATAGGGAATTTGAGATAAGCTCTTAACAAAAAACGGCAGAAAGAAAGAAGAAGAAGAAGAAGAAGATGATGATGATGATGATGATGATGATGATGATGATGATGAGGATAAGGATGATGATGATGATGATTGAGAGGAAAATTTTCTGCAAACTGAAATTAATGGGTTCTTCCATTCTTTATCTATGGAATAACATAGACATGGATGGTGCTATACTGTAAATCTTGAGAAATTTCGGGTTGCTTTGAGTTGAAAGCTACGCACTAATCACATAAGCAACAAAATGAAATGAAAAATGATCAGCTTGTCTTACTGTATGCCTACTGATGAAAATAAGACGAAGAATTTAAATTTTTTAAGCTGACTTTTTCCATAAATGGTCAAAAAACCATTGTAGCCTAATGGAGGGTTAAAGTTCTATGTGGCAATGTTGTGTGAATAAAATCATGAAATCTGCCTAGTATGTGTATGAAAAAAGGGTTGTGGCCTAAACCATAGATGTACAGTAGGTTGATCAGAACTTAACCATTGCTCATCATTGAAAAGTACTAACATTTTCAAAATTAATGTCTTCATCTTCAACTAAAATACAGTAAGTGATTATGTGCTAAAATAGGTCAATTTGTTTTCCACCAAGCTACTGTACAACACTACTCAGTGGGAAATGGTTGTTGGTCAGCTAGTTGAACATGCCTGCCTGTCAAGTCATGGTTTCCCCATGCTTGGTTACCTCAGGACCATGTGAAGTCAGCCTAGAGAGCCATGCTGCTAATAGCATTCCCTTCACACATGTCAAAAAAAAAAAAGATCTGTGAATGGATGTCATTTCAGTGTATTGTTTTCAATTAACGTATCACCTAGCTGCTATACAATGAAATTTCATTTGTGTTTACCAGCAAGGCCAACAAACGGTATTATCATAGCTTCATGATGAAATTCAATGCATAAATAATAAGCAATTGAATAGTAATAAATGTAAAGATTCTAGTAAGAAAATTGCACTGTGTTTGAACATTATGTTTTATTTGACTGCGTGTGTTTTATTCATTTATTTATTGAAGCATACTGTACAAAATAAGATAAAAAATGTTAGTCATGGTCTCTGGAATATGATGATAAATAAATAATTCACTTACTCAGAGACAGAAAATTGTAGACATACAACGTTTCGGCTCCTTCCACTAAGGACCTTGATCACATGAATGGTGGAATCCCATCAGGTGACGCTCAGGTAGAACTCTATCGTAAATTGGGGGGAGCAACATAACAAACTAGACAATCCAACCGGGATCGGTGAACATCTTTCTGCGACTAGACATACTGTCAGTCTAGACAAAGTGCAGATCCTTGGCAAAGAAGAACAGTGGTATTCCCATAAGGTCAAGGAGGCGCTTTATATCAAGATCAACAAGCCTCCCCTCAACCGCGACCAAGGCCTGCAGCTCCCCCGATTTACGATAGAGTTTTACCTGAGCGTCACCTGACGGCATTCCACCATTCACGTGATCAAGGCCCTTAGTGGAAGGAGCCGAAATGTTGTATGTCTACAATTTTCTGTCTCTGAGTAAGTGACTTATTTATTTATGTACAAAATAACTTTCATGAACAATCTAAATTAAAATAATGCCAGAAGGACCGCTCACTTGTCTGCACATTAAATCAAGGTTCTAGTATCTACTTCTAATTTTTATTTTATGGTGTAAAGATGGTCTGTTTAAGTACATTTGTACGATTTCAAATAAAATTCTTAAAACTGGAAATACCGAGACAGGATTCCAACACAACCTACAGTATGTAAGAAAGTATAATGCATACTCTAAGCAATGAGATACACGCCATCGTGACAGGATTCAATATTTCAACATAAATTATGTCATCATCATTCTTGATATAATTTATGTTGAAATATTGAATCCTGTCACAATGACGTGTATCTCATTGCTTGGAATATGCATTATACTTTCTTACTTGAAGTTGATTAGTGGACCTTTTGGACCTACAGTATGCTATGCTAAAACTGTCCTTTCAGAGCAATATGTTAACAGACCATGTATCCATGGTAGGGTACTTGGTCAAACCCCTGATTTAATAGGTGTAATATACCATGTTGTTTAACTTATAACCAGAGCCCTAGGAGTGCGATTTTCAAGTGATTAAGATAAAGTAATTTTTAGACCGTAGGTTCAACTGAATGGTAGGCCATATCTACTGTATCCATCGCATGTATATAATATCCAAGGGAATAGTATAAACAACAGAAAATTTAAAGTGCCCCCTTTAGCATTAATTATTAGTGCATAATTAGTGTTTCAAAATGGCACATATTTAATTAAATAACAATATTATTAATACTCAAAAATGTAAACTACTCTCAGTGGTTCATCTGCACACAAAACAGCACGTATATGCAGCTTTTAGGAAGGTACCACCTGGACTGCGTTTCATAATGCCTTTTTTGTTAACCTCTATGTATTCTATCGTCCAAAGCAGCAACACAAGATTTCCATTACTTGAAAATCTACTGTAAAAAAGAGCAGTGAACATTGGACGCTGAACATTTTAACGGTGGCTTAATTATAGCATTATATCTTCCAATCTCAAGTTCCAGAGTTCGAATCCACCTTTAACCAAATTGTCAAAGAGACAATACTATGATGTTTTTATGGTTATCTGTATTGTGCAAGTACTGCATCTTTGCATAACCCTCTGGCCTTCCACCAGTCTAAAATCCACAAAAAAAAAAATGTACAGAAATTGTCAACGGTTAAAACTGCATTTGTGAAAATTTTTGGCACTCTCAAATTGCTTCTAGTTTTAATATTTTTTCAAGTACGATTGTTATGATGCCGCTCAATTAAATAATAAGCTATTTCACAGTTTTGACTGCGCATGTGCATGATTAAAGGAATATAATTTCCACGCATCGTTTTATTACTTGACCTTAATCTGCACATGCGCAGTTGAAACCATAAAATGGCTATTATATGGATTTGGATTGTGAAGTAATACTAAAACACTAGGCCAAAGTGTTGGTGATTGGTATTTTTAGGGTTGTTCCATTATGGCGCTGGGTGTTTCCGGGATGTGCCATTATTTGTGCTATTGTTTTTCGAGGGGTGTTCTTCCGTGTTCGGAGAGAACAGGCATATATGACGGTCTTATGTAGGTAAGTATCTCACTCATAGACTACCAGCACCACTTCTGGTTTGTGTATTTTGTTTGTTGCACAGTACATTTTCATAAATCAATCATAGGTTTTAGTATTCTTTACACAATCATGGATTAATATCTCTTTTTTGTACAATATGGTAAGTATATTACTATAAAACATTGCACTTTATACTATGTCAAGGTTGAGTAGATGCATACATTAGATATTGGATTCACATTCAATATTATTAAATTATTGAAACATTCAAACATTAATATAGTATTATTTTATCATATTTTATCATGATATTGATGCTTATGCAATGAGTAAGAATTAACATGTTGTGCAATTTGTGATATTATGTCAAAGGTCTTTTGAAATTGATCATGCATTCAGTATCCATGATCCATAATTCAATTATGTTTAATACCTGTACATGTTTTATTTGTAATATTGAGATTGGATTATTTGTAACATTGGGATTGCCCATGTTTTATACTGTACAAAGCTCCTAACTGATGTAAAGTGAATTATACAAGTACTGATACAGTGTATAGCAGAATAAAGATGCGACTTGGACTAGTCTATTATTCATAACATTATAATATCAATGGAGGGCAAAGGTACTGTTTGTATAGCAGTACCATCAAATAGCAATTCCATGCTGATAGTCAAGTCATTGCCTAAACCAGGAGAAGGTAATATTCACTTCATCACAAATTAATAATTATTAGTCAGTATGTTTTGTATAGAAAACATTGAATTTGAATTCTCAGTGTAGTGACCATATTTGTTTATCATTAATTTTCATTACCATCATTGTCATCATCTTCATCGTCACCATCTTTATTGCCGCCATCATCATCATCACATCTATGCATCATCGTCATCGCCTTGGTCATTGTCATCATCATCATCATCATCATCACATTCCTCAGTTATTCATCATTACCTATTTTTGTATTGCCTTTAAAAATATTGATTTGAAAATGTCAAAATATGACAGGTTACTAACAAACTGTAATAAATAGCTTAAAGTACACACTACTGTAGTTTTTCAATTAATGCCTTGACATTCGCTGGATTTGATAAAGCCCACCAACTGATATCTGTAGTTACAAACATTCAAGGTAGGTTTCAATGGCTGGTATTCTCGAAAGTTAATCTAGAAATAACTCTAGAACAGCACTAGTTGATCCCGGACTAACCATAAACCTGGTTCCTCGGCAGACAAAATTTAGAATGCTTTCGTCCAGGTTTTATAACTGGACAAATGTTAGAAACCTTCAAGAATACCATAGTCAGTTAGTCCTAGATTAAATCTGAATTTAGTCCGGGACTAAAGTTAGTCCGCTTTCGAGAATACCAGCCAATACCTTTAAGGTGTGTGGTGAAAGGTTTTTCAAAGGCTTCTAGGATATTAGCTGGCACTGGTAAACAAGACCACACATTCCATGTTTTGTTTTGTAGTGTATGGCATACCCTTAGTCAAACTTAAAAAAGGATTTTGAACGTTTGTTTGCTTTTTTATACAATAATTTCTTAATATGGTCGGGAAAACCTTGACACTCAACACTGTTAAATTTGTGGTAATAGGGAACAGTAAGTTTCACAAACCTAAAAAATAACTGTTACATTGATTTATCCGAGGTGGAAGACCGTAAAATTAAGGCTGTTTGGAAGGCCTTCAAATTAGTTTTATGCTTTGTGGAGAGTGGGAGGCCCAGGCCAGTCTAACATTGCAAGTATCTTCATTTGCAGAATTCAAAACAATAAGAGAGATAAAGCAAACATAACCACTAACACTAGACTATACAACTCGCCTACGACAAGCTATTTTCACTGTGATGTGATTAAATTTAAAGGTCTTATGTGACAATACTAAATTGTTTAAAGGCATTATGCCTAAAGATATTAAAAGGATCGGTGATTACCTCATCAAAAAACTGTATGACCTTTAATATACGGAAATACGTACCTCAGCATTCGAGTGGCAGGTGCTATTTGTCATTTTAAATGACCCTCGTCTTTACCAAGATTCAATAATAGAAAGGTCTTCATCTGTTTTTGAATCGGCCTAATAATTTGTAATGTAGTTTTGATGACCTATTAAGGTCACATTTATCAATTTTAAGAGTGTTTTTAGACTGTTAAAATGCTCTCAATAACGTGACCTATAGAATGTGGTCATTACAAGCAAGTTCATTCTAAATGACTTACCGGTAAGCCTATGCAAGAAGTGTGTTCTCTTTGAGGCAGCCTTTTAAAACTTTGTGTAAATTACCATTTCAAACCAGTAAATTTTATATTTCAAAAAATACACTATAATTTACATTTTCAGCAAAATATTCATAATTAGGAGGTTGTAAAAAAAATAATTTTTTATTGAAAGGGTTCACAATACAAGATAAAAAAAAACTCACCTTTAAAAATAAAGCAGGGTACTTACTGCATCGTGCAGCAGTCGTACAACTAAATCGTCGCTCCCTATGTGTGTGTGGTTGCTAGACGCGATGACAATATTCTACTCGTTGGCCAATGGTTTTTTTAGTGAGTTAACAGGGAAGTCACTAAAAAAAACCTCGGCCGAAGAGTCTAAGACAGTCATTTCGTCTGGCAATTACACACAGGGAGCAACAGTTTAGTTGTGCGGCCATCGCACAATGCAGTGAGTGGCCGGCTTAAGTAATAAAAGCATATGCGCCATACTGTATCCAAAAAAATTGCTGATGGGTACAAAAGTTGAAGAAGTTAAATTTAAAGTATTGTCGCTCAAAAATGACCAAAAAGTCATAACCATTAATTTTAAAATTAACTTGTTCATATTAAAGTAACATCAAAGTTAATAACTTGAGAATTGAAATTGGTGTTTAATAAGATCTACACTGAAAAAAAATGATCAAAATTATAAAGGCTGCCAGCTTTTTAATGGATTTTTGCTAATTTTAGTATTGAAATGTTGCAAAATTAGGGGTAAATATTTTTTATATATATATTATATAATAAAAGTTATTTTCAATTGAATTTTTGTCATTTTTCAGGTGACAATATATTTTAAAAATGACTAGATTTTTAAAAAAATGTACGTAATTAAAAAGTTAAATACAGTAATTTCACCATAACAATTTGAAAAATTACTGTTTTCTGAGTGTAACCTTGCAGAATGCTCTATCACCAGCTATTCATAGTCTTGACTGAAAAAGTCCATCAAAAGTATTAGAGTTCAATGTTTCCTATACTTTTTCAAGCATAGAAAACTGTGATGCAGACTGTAAAACCTCCCTGGTAAAATAGTGCATTGTGATTACTGCACGGTACTCGATTCCCATGTGCTTTTCTACCTGTGAAGTACTGTATGTCCAGCTAATACTTCTAGATTTACCTGTATGATCAGATCAACGTATTCATTCATTCTTGATTTGCTTTAGATTTGCACTGTCTTAGCAACATAGTCTGTTAATCCATTCAGATTTGTTATACTGCCAATCAAAATCGTGCTTAGTTCAAGAGATAGGAGAGTTTTGTTTAATCTAAAAGTTTAATTTTAAACATTTAGTGCATTGGCTTTTATGGCTAGTCATTAGATTTGAATGTAAATCAATCAATTAGTCAATGAAACCTGCTCTAGTTTCATGAAAATACTAGAGTTCAATGTTTCCAAATATGTCTACAAAGTCATTTACCTCTGGTACATATTACATGTTACAAGAGATAATTTGTGGCAGAGCCAAGCCAAAAGAGACAAGTCGGAAAATTGAAAATTGAGGTTTTTATAGATTATAAAACTACACATTGTTATCTTTAACATGCAAAAAAAATTAGTTTCATATGATATTTCCTTGCGAAAATATGAAGTTTGAACATTCAAAATGTAAGTTTTGAGAAACTGCATTTGAAAATTGTTTATCCTTATACATTGATTAAGCAAGGTCATTTTAAATGCATTTTTAAAATATCTTCGATCATATATCTAAAAAAATTATCAAGGTAGTATGAAAGTTGTATGTATGAACTGTATATTTTTAAAATAAAATAAAATTTGAAGAAATTGACCCTTTTTAAATTTCTGTCTGTTGTGGAAAACTAGCATTTGCGACTTATGTCTCATTTCGCTTGGTGAATTGATGATGATAAGGCAAGAATAAAGTGCAGCGAAGCAAAACTAACAGAAATAGCATAGCGCGTTCATGGCCGATTTTCCAGCAGCAAAAATGTGGATATTTCTTTCATACAAAATATATAAGATATCTATATCAATACAAAAGTATAATGCATACTCCAAGCAATGAGATACACGTCATTGTTACAGAATTCAATATTTCGACATCAATTATGTCATCATTAGGAATCCTGATGATGACATACTATATCAAAATATTGAATCCTATCACCATGGCGTATATCTCATTGCTTAGAGTATGCATTGTACTTTCATATATCAATACCATTAACTAGTCAAAAAAAAATTGTAAAATATATTGTGACTTTTGAAAAAGTACAAAAGCTCGAAAACTGCAGATGACAAGAAGCCATTTCGGCTGATTTTATTTTGCAATCTGAGAAACGATATTCCTATGATTATACCGTAATATATTCTCTATATAATTGAGGCAGTTATTTATGTTTTAACAGTTATTCTATAAACGGAGAAATACTTTGTCCAGTGAAAGAAACTAAAACAACCCAGTTCGATGAACACTCACGGGGCTAGGCGCCTTGGAGGCTTTTATTCTTCTCTGTTCGTTTTCGGCTTCGGAAAATTAATAATTTAAGGGCCGCACCCACCTAATAAGACAGTATTCGCGACAGCTTCGCGATGCGTTCCCGACAGGCTTGCGACAGCAGTTTGTGTCGCGAACGCATCGCTAAAGAGCTTGTCGTTGTAGGTGGGTGTGCTTTCCCGACGCCATAACGACAGCGTCACGACGTAAATTGCGCGCCGTAACTCTGTCGTTATGGCCGATGAGGTTTGCGACAGGTTTTGAACGGTTTAAAATTTCTTATGACACGGCGCCGTGTTGTGAACGCAAGTGGGCTGTCGCGAAGTTATCGTGTAGTGGGTGCGGGATTAAGACACCCTTGTGACAGTTTTGCGACACCGATTTTTAAGGTCACGACGTGATGACCCATTTTTGAAGATGAATATGTCTTATTCCTGTAACTATCTGGTCAAAAACCTCATGGTCTCATATGGAGCATCCTCCGAAATATTTGCGGGCCCATCAAAAATTACAGATTCAAAATAACTATTTCCTCTAGTTATAAAAATGTTTATAGGCATTGCTACAGGATTTAAAAAGTACACTGAAATCCAA
>JAOTQE010114144.1:0-13017 GCA_025631205.1 Nesometra sesokonis
GTTAATAGTATGTATTTGGCAGATTAGTTGTAATATAACTGATATGGATGATGATTTTAGAATAGGCGGCCTTTTGTCCGAGTACAGTAGCACCAACTACAGATACGAAAATAGGAAAAAGGGTTCAATATTAGTAGGGGGTTCGTTTTTCAAAGGGGGTTCGCTCAAAAAGGGGGTTCGTACGACCCCCCAGGAACCCCCTGGCTACGGGCCTGCTGGCGCCACCACTGCAACTTCTTTTCTTTGTTCCCCCCCCCCCACCACTGTTTAACTCAAATCGACGCCCATGGTCAATTCACTTGTTAAAACTGTCATCTTTTCGGTTTATACTTTTTATATTAGGCATATTGGATTTAATAAATCATTTGACTTATCACTTGTGTATTCAAACCTACTATTATTCGGGATCGTTTTCTCAGACGTTATTCAATAAAGCAATATATTAAAAACAAGACAATCTATGAGAATTTACACTCGCTCCTGTTTTCCTATTCCATAATGTTTTGGCGTCAGTTAAACGGAGCTCTACAACTACAGTACCTGTCTGATTAATCAATGGACCTTTTTGCTGATGGTTGGAAAAGTTTAAGGTCGTTTGACTGTTTTAAAACAATACTTGTACGTAAAACGCGCGATTGAATTTAAATGTAGTTAAAATTCAAACATCTCCTTCACTCGGCCAGTTATCGTTCGGCAACACAACCGAGGTACGTAACGAACGGTCGGAACAGTTAGAGGGCGCTTGATTGTTTTTAAAGATATTTTTCAGGGCCGTAGCCAGAGTTGAGAAACAGACGAGGCGAAATCTGGGGATCATGGGGGGTGGAGGCGAAGGACGAGGCGAAGTCTGGGGGATTCCAGGGACTGGGACTCTCTGCTGGAGGTCAGAGGGTGATTCCCCCTTAAAAAGCCAAATTTTGAAAATTTCAGACGAGGCGAACGCCTCATGCTGGCTACGGCACTGTTTTTGCATTGTCCTGAGGGAGAATTTTACCCGCGCTTGAATAAGCCATTTCACGATTCCAACTGCGCATGTGCGTTACCAAGGTCAAGTAATAAAACGACGCGCGGATCTTCTTGAAAGGTATATAATTGCCGCGCGTCGTTTTTAACTGCGCATGTGCGTTACCAAGGTCAAGTCACAAAACAACGCGCGGCTCTAATTGAAAGGAATATAATTGCCGCGTGTCGTTTTATTGCTTGACTCAATCTGCACATGCGCAGTTAAAACCATGAAATGGCTTATTCTCGTAAGTGTAAGTAAACTACGTGAAACACTACCGCTACATACAACACAAAAGATTATACTAAAATTATTTTGCATTGATATTAAAATAGTTTATTAAAATATCTTATATATATAAATATATTAAATTTTCAAAATTATATTGTGTTAGCCACATTAGTTAAAAACATATTTACAAATTTCTTGTTTGTAGACAAGCAATGATTAACCTAAGAAATTACTATAGATGTTCAACATTTGTACGATATACAGATATTAAAAATAATTAATAATTCCTTACAACACCAGCTTTATGTTATTGCGATAATACTGGTACATATCAAAGAATCATCCTAACATTGGATAGAATACTACTACTACTACTACTACTACTATATTCATGAAATATGTTATAATAGGTATGTGATAGGAGAGTTGAAAGGCACTGATGTAAGATGCATGAGAATATCAGTGGCCAACGAAATGCAAAGAGTATACTGTAACAGAAAATTATAGCAAATTTTATATGTTATTTTATTCCGAAAAAAAAGGCATGTACATCCAGAGAATGTAATAATGTTAACAACAAAATCGGCATGGTCAACTAGTGTTTTATATTAACCGCGACAATGTACAAAACAAAACTTGAAGGGAGGGAGAGCTTGTGCATTTGTAGATTACGCAATTAACATTTGTAAAATGTACAAATATTAAAAATTTAAAAAAAGGGCAATTACTTGATTTATACTGTTAGATAAATCAGCACCAAAATTGTTATTGCAATTAATGGTACATTAATACTTGATATTATTTTAGTTAATAATAATACTATATTTATAAAATATAAGGAGGAGGGTTATACCCTGTTCCCACTGCCGATCAGGCAAACTCGATCAGTCCCGATCAAGCTTATTCGGACTGGTCGGGCTTGCTCGGCAATGGTATTTGGGGTCAATCTACCTTGATCGACATTGCTCGTGCTTCCTTCACGATCATTTTGGCGATGCCGATCAAGGTAGATTGACCTCGAATACCATTGCCGAGCGAGCCCGACCAGTCCAAATTACTTTGGTCGAGATTGATCGGGTTCGTCTGATCGGCAGTGGGAACCCACTGAGCGTTTAAAGGAACTGGTGAAAGTTTCAAGAGGATATTAATGGCCAACGCAATCTAAATAACATGAAATTATTATTCTGTAATTGTAAGTATTCAGGAAAACGTAATGAAAAAAGAAATGTGTACAAAAAAAAATGTAAGGGCCATTTAAGAGCATGGTCAATTTAAGTTGTATATTGACATCGACGATCATACGTACTAAAAAAACGTTAAGGAAAGACAAAATACAAAATATAATAAGGGGAATGGAGATAGGAAGGTTTAAAGGCACTAGTAGAAGATAAGTGAAGCTACCAGGGGACAAGGCAATCGAAAAGAGAAAATAGAAATATTGTAGACAATTGTAAAAGGTTTATATAATTATGAAAAACATAATGAAAAAGGGGGAAAATGTACACTTATTAAGAAAATGTAATACTGTACACCAAAAAGCGGCAATTTAACATCATTGTCAATTTGAAAGAGAAAAAAAAAACGTTGAAGAGAGATTGTCTGGTTTTGTAAAAATAAGAAATGAATAATAATATTAAAAATATTAAAGTTTTGTACAACATACAAATATTTAAAAAAATAACAATAATTCCCTGATTTATACTAATGGGCAAATCAGCATCAACATTATGTTATTGCAATTAATGGTACATGAACATTGGATATTTTTTTAAAAATAATAATTCTATAATTATAAAGATATAATAAGGGAGAGCAATAGGGGTTTAAAGGGATTGGTGGGACTTGCTTGAGGATATCAGTAGATAATGCATTTAAAAGAGAACAAAAGAATCGAAATGTTCTATACTTGAAAAGAACATTAGAACAAGAAAATGTTATACAATAACTAACTGTAAAGGAAAAAAAATGGTTATTTAACACGCACAATCAATTTGAGTTAAAAATTCACCACGATGGCATACAATAACATTGAACTATTCAACAAATTACATCATATTCATAAAATTATAAAATAAAATGTTAATTAATAGTGTACTTAGTAAAAATCATGTTAACAATAAAATGCAGCTTTGTAGAATATTTACGAAAATTAATGTAAAAATCCTAATACAGAGATAACCACATGCCATTCAGGTTACAGCAGGTTTCCTGCATAGAATCCAATAATAATTATAATAATAATGATAATAATAATAATGATAATGATAATAATAATACTGATAATGATAATAATAATAATACTGATATTGATACTGATACTAATGATGATACTAATGACAATGATGATACTTTTGATAATGATACTGTTAATTATGACTTACTGTTGATAATGATGATAATAAAATTAAAAAATTATATTAATTTGAGTATTAGCACCATTTCTATGAGGGTATGAAGAACTTGACTGTTAAACTTAGCACCGCAAGAGGGGTCCAAAAGCTCTGCCCCGTTTAGACACAAAAAAGGTACCTTTGGAATTTGGATATTACTGTAGTAGTTAGTGCGACAGCATTCACTTATGAATGTTGCATTATTCATTAAGGTTAACATTTACGGGGAAAAACTGCTTAATTAGTAAGGCGTCTTACCCAACACCACTATAGAGATTGACACAAGCCTTCTCACCCACATCCCATTTCTAACTGCTGTGGTATCCCACCTTCTAAATAATTTTTAAAAAAATAATTAACTAGGTTTGCACCAATTTCAATTTGCACAAGGTTAAATCATATACATACTGTATTACATTACAACACATTAATCTATGTTGTATGTTATTTTACATTTGTGAGGTGTCGTGACAAAATGAGTCATTTTGAGATATTCACAAAAAATAGGTAGAACGTCATAATATTAAAATAAGATTTTTGTTGTTTTGTGAAGTTTATTACATAAATTTTATAATTACAAACATCCCGTTAATATTTATTTACTATAAAAATTTTTTGAACTACATTTTGTAAAGGCCCGTTTTTTAAATCAATGGAAAGACAGGCAGGAAGTCAAGTTGTTTATCTTTAAAGTTGATTTTCTTCAAAGTGTGTTTTCAGGTGTGTAAATTATGTTTCTCTGGTTATACTCCACCTGTGAACATAATTCAAAAACCAAATTAAATAGTATATCTTCTATCAGAATATAACAATAGATCAATTTTGATTTTTTTGTACAACACGACTCATTTTGTGGTGACACCTCACAATTTTGATAACAAAAACAACAGCTTGGAAACACCAGGCCTACAGTCTTTTTAATTATTCATGACTTAACAAGAATTAAAAAATTAATTTAGATATTGTATTACAACTTCTATGATGCATAGAATAAGCCAATTACAAGAATATAACTATATTGAACAATATAGTGAATATATTCTTTATTTGATGGAATTATTGATGGACCATGTTAAAAATCCCCAAATGCATAAATATCTAAAATTAGAGCACACAGTTTTGAGAATATTAGCAAATATTTATAAATCAACTCTCTAGTTGCACTAGATTTATAAATTGCACTTAAACCAATTAAAATTTAATGCATTTTTATAATTACATTATGCTATAAAAAATCACAGCATTATCTACAATAATTTTGTCATTTACATTTATTATAAAAATGTAGCACTATACGGTTAAAATATGTGGCAGAGCCAAGCCAAATGAGGCATGAGTAAAAAAAAAATTGAGTTATACATATTTTTATCTTTATCACGCAAAAAAAAATACAATGTTTCCTTGAAAAGTTATGAACAATCACAGTTCAAACAATTAGAATGTAAGTTTTGAGAAAACTCCATTCAAAATTGCTTATCAGTATATTAAACTAGCAGGGTTATTTTACATTGCTTTTTTAGACATTTCTTGATCATATATGTAAAATTTAAACCATTTTCTTGTTTGCCTATTGTGGAAACCGCCCTTTGAAAAAAATAACTCTATGGTAGATAATGGCAGTGACAAGGTAGATAAAGGTAGTTAACAGGGTTAACCCTATAAAAAACTACCATATCAAGGGATATGGTCAGCAATGCTCTACAAGTATACATAATAAAATACAGCCCTTGTTTAGAATAAACCTTATGACATTAATAACATCAACAGGCAGGGTAATTATATACTACCTTACTAGGTAGTTCTCTGTGTTGCTAGGTAGATCTCCGTAGTAATTTAACATGGTAGATCAACCTAGTAAGAGGGTGTTATTTTTTTCAAAGGGCTAGCTTTGAACTGCCTGTTTTAAGAAATTGTTATAAATATAACTATTTAAACATAACCATATCATAAAATCAAAACTCGTATAACATTTTTGTCAAAAAATTGCACATGTGGAGACAAAAAATTACTTAAAATAGTGCACTCAATTAATGATTACTATGGAATGTTTGTTTGAGATTCAATATGGTCTTAGGTAAGACTATTTATGAGCAATGGTCTAACTGAGGTGTCTGTAAGTTAAGACCGCCAGTTAAGACTGTTTTATAGCAATCCACCCCAGAAATGTTTTCTTTCTTACCCGAGCTGCATGTGGATAGCTTGGGGAGTGGTTGTTTATATAAACTTTAATCTTTCTTGGCAGAATTGGTAAATATTTGAAAATTGACTGGCCAATTTACAAAGAATAGCTTGCAGAAGTCCCTGTATATGAGGCATGAAACGGCAAAACCACCAAGTTGTAGGACAATTGAAAACCGAGTTACAGTATTATAAAAACCATATTACACATTTCACAAGCTTTAAAATGATGGGTCAATATCAAAATCGGACATTTATAACTGAAGTTATTGGACAAAATATACAAAAAAAATTTCTTTTGTATTTTTTTTTTATTTTCTGTTGTTTATTTGCTTATTTCTCTTAACTTCCTGTGCGACAACTTGGTGGTTTTGCCATGACTAGCCTCATATTGATTTCAAAATGCTGCCTGTGGTGATAAGAATAAGCACATAAAACAACAATGAACTGTATAGGGAGCTACCAATTGAGAATGAACTTTGCTGGGCACTGCCACAGACACCAGGAGCTACTAGACAGTAATTAATACTATGGGAATGAAAGGCCATCCCATGTACACATACGTGAACATCTCAAAAAGCATTCGGGAACAGAGTGTACCAGTGGAACTAGCTTGTTGTATGAAGAATCGTGATAACTGGAGACATGTTGGAAGGCTCATCTAAAGATGACACAGATGATGACGGGGGCGAGGTTGGTCTTGGGTATTTAATGATTTGATGATGTTGGATGGATTCTTAGGTCGATACCAAGTCTGATGTACTTTTCGAAGACTATAACCCCTTTCACACAGAACTGTAAACTGGGAATATTGCGCTAATTTGCGAATGTCTGCTTTAGTGTGAAAGGGTCCTTTCACATCAATGCTGGCACAGTGCTGGCATTTATATTTATTACCGTCACTGACTTAGGCTGGATGTGTATGAAATGTTCCACAGTGTAATACCTGATTACACATTGAATCATAACTAAACAAAGGTCAAAGTTGGGAACCTGTATTATTAGGACTGCCAATTTTATGGCTTTCACTTGGACCCTTTCACACAGGAATCCGTCATACAGAGTTTAGACTGGCAATAATGCCGGCATGGTTATTGTAACATTGCGGTATTTTCTGTTTAAAAGGGGCTTATGAGTACTGGGATACAAATAATGGATATATTCAAAGGTTAACACCAAGTTTGTTATACTTTTTGAAGACTACAAGTACTGTGATACAAATAATGGATGGATTTACAGGTTAATACCAAGTCTACATGTACTTCTCCTTGAAGACCTTGAGTACTGTGATGTAATTAATACTGGATGGATTCACAGGTCAATTCCAAGTCTGTTGTATTTTTCTTTGAAGACCAGTAGTAGTGGGATACAAATAAAACAAGCACCAAACATAGCCCAGTTCATCCATAGAACACCTGCAATAAAAATACAGACTAGATATCAAATCAAATTTTTATTGGGACTCACTTTAACAGTGGCATACCTACAATTATCGTGAAGTGAAAAAAAATGGTAAAATTAAAAGAAAATTTATCAAGATTGGGCATATTGGGCTGTGCACCTACTATATATGTTGCATCCATTTCAAAACTTACATACATATGAAATAAAAGAAGTATAAAAAATATTAAATACTAGTATACAAAATATTGGAAAATACTGTAAATATAAGTTTTGATTACAGTTGTTATTGTGAACATATTATAGATTTTCATTTATTCAGCCTTGGTATTTAATCTAATTTTCTATGCTATTTGTAAGTATTGGGGGGGATTGGTTACTCTAAATTTTTAATACTCTCACCTTATTTTACAACAAAGTATTTAAAAAATTATTGTGCATTATATTTTATGAAGCATATAAATTGGTTATTAACTAATACTCCCGCGTAATGGTATAAACTGATGAATAAATATATTGTATATTACATATATATTGTATATTATATATATTGTATAGTATATATATTGTATATTATATGGCAAATAGTTTGGCAGTTTGACACCTGCATATGCCATAGCAAATTTACCAGTGAATGTGTTCATTTTTGGGATGCACAGATGATCACCAAACTTAAACTTTGTAAATGAACTTTAAAACAATAATTTAAAATATGAGTTAATGGGATTTAAAAGATCTAAGGGACTAAATAAATGGAAAAATGGCCCTCTGAACACCAAAAGATTTAAAACAGAATACACTTTTGGCATTATCAATAAGATAAAACAGTACCAACCCAGACTTATAATCTATATTTTAAATGTGGTTGAATAAAAGCTTTATACAACATTTATTGTTGGATATAACTTCTTTATTTAAACAAACAGGGTCATTTACATTTACCTAGTTTTTGTAAAATAGTTATATTCGTTTTTAAATATTGCTTCTCTATTTTGAAATTATTTTTTTGGAACAGGTGTTTAATCATGAGAGTAATTATTTGTTACGAAAAAAGAATGTGACAGTCAGTCACTTAAACGCATGTAGTACAACAAAAAAATGTTATAAATTGCTATTCCATAATTGATTAGTCACAGGATTGCAGTAATTTATAATTACTACTTGGGTAAAATATTAATAAGTGAAAGGTAAAATGAATTTAGGTCATAGCAAGTGCCATTGTCTGCCCACAAAATTAATTAAAAATGTAATGATAATTGGTTAATCAATACAATTTTACTAAATTTTGGTAAACCAATTAGACTTTTAATTAAATAAGATTGTAGTAAGTTATGTGTATTATATTGGAAAAAACTATTATTAGAAATGAAGATAAGGTAGTCACGACACCTGCATATTAAAGCATACCCTCTAGTAACCCATAGTGATTCAGGTTACCCATAGATTTTAGTTATTTTATAAAAGAACTATGATGTAGCTTGGTGGTTAGCATGCTTGTCTTCCAATCCCGAGGTCCTGGGTTTGAATCTGGCTGAACACTGTTTTTTCCTACAACTTAAAAAATGCCACTCACCAAGCCTCATAATGGGACTTGGTTTAAAAAGCATGGTGTAGATCTCATCCTGTAAGTGGCGAGAAAACTCGCTGATGGATGTGACACGAAATAGAAGAAAACCCGGGCATAAGCCCACCCAACAACTGTGATTCCATGATCAATGTTAGTGGGCTTATACTAGGGTATTTGTCCACATCACACACACTGTCTAGCATTCCATGTTCAATGTTAGTGGGCTTATACTATGGTATTTATCCACATCACACACTGACTGGAATTCCATGTTTAAGGGCGGGCTTATGTTATTGTACTGTATATGTCTACATGACAAATTGACTGGGTTCAAAATAGTGGGCTTATATCAGGGTGACTATAGTAATAATAATCCTGGATTTTTAAAGTGCTTAATGTCATGAATCAAGTATGGTACATATAAAAGTAAAACGACCAGAAAGAACAAAAATACTTTCATACATGGCAACATTAATATTACCATTGTTTGACCATGTATAGATGGCTAAATGTTTGTGGGAAATATAACCATTTAACTGTATATCCAAAAGGTCCACTTATAAGCTTCAAATAAGAAAGTATAATACATACTCTAAGCAATGAGATACACGCCATTGTGACAGGATTCAATATTTATGTCATCAACATTCCTGATGACATATTTATGTTGAAATATTGAATCCTCCCACGATGGCGAGTATCTCATTGCTGGGACTATGCATTATACTTTCTAAACTGTATATCTTACCTAGATTTGGTATCATCGGTATAAAAAGAAAGATAAGTGCCACCAGATTGTTGAGATTGGCCTGGAACATGGTGGTGGTTCCTTCAGCGATTGGATATGCGGTCTCAACCATCAATTCAAAATAGACTGGCACAGAGCTACTAACTAGAAATGCACCGGTAATCACTGAACAATACAGCTGCCCTGTAATACACACAATTATATTAAAAATATCAATATTTGGGATTACTAGTCAACCTACCCATCCCGTAACCTTGACCTTTGACACGGCCCCATAACCTTAACCTTTGACAGTATTTACATAACCTTGACCTTTGACCCCATCACATAACCTTGACCTTTGATCCTGTTCCCGTAACCATGACCTTTGATTCAGTTCCCGTAAACTTGGCCTTTACCCGTCCCGTAATCATGACCTTTGACCCCATTCCCGTAACCTTGACCTATGACCAACCTGCACGCTTTCACCAAGTTTGGCCAAGATGGGACCAAGGAGTAGCGAAAAATAATTATTTGACCTTTGACACCAGTGACATTGACCTTTCCAAAAAAATGAACCCCTCAAGGTCAATTTCGCAGTGCATCGCATCCACCCACCAAGTTTTATGGAGATCGGACCAAGGACCTAGAAGGAGTAGGGGAACAAACAGACAGACAGACCAACGTTGCTCAAATTATAGTATCGATATTGACAAGTTTATGCTTAATCTTGAAATTACAAAATCTGCAGTGACACTTTTCATTGTTCGCCAAACAATTGTTCATTTATTGCACACAAATGATAAAGATATTAATAATACCTGATACATGTAGTGCATAAAATGAGTGTCTCTTTAATAAATGTGAGATATTCACCATAAAATGAGTCTCTTGTTAGGAAAATCCAAAATTGAGTTATTGGTATCATCTTCCCATAGAGCATAATATAAGCTGTAATCTATACTTTAAATTACATTCATTCATACATTAAAGCATTTAAAGTGTTTATGTATGGAAACATGGTTTTTAGAAAATCTCCCATAAAACAATTGAAAAATATACAATTAAAAAACTATAAATCTTAGAAAACCTGCATAAAGGACACTTTCCTGCATGAAAACTGACCTAAAAAGTACATTATAAAGAAATATAAGTACCATAGTACTCATCAATGATTAAAACTAAATTTCTCAAAAATTTCACTTCAGACCTTTGATAATTATCTTAAAATGCGACTCACTTTGTGGTGAGACCTCACGAATAAGTCATTTTTGTCTCCCTTAAACTTTAAAATTTTTGACAGATCTCCATCTTGCAACATAAAAAATAAGGAACCTGTTGGGAATTCACTGCGTTCTTTATGGGCAAATGAGCCATGTTGTACACAGGACCAATGGCTTAACATCTCACCTGAAGGGCAGTGGGCTGTTAACTTGTATTTTGGCACTCTAGCCTAAACACAAAGACAGTGATTACTACCAGCTAAACAAACTGAGCTACAGTAAATGCCACTCCTTAGTGGAGTGAGTTGCTCAGTGGTTCAGATTCAGAATTGCAATCAAATTTGTTTGACATTTTTAGACTTAAAAGAGTGTTTCCATGAGGCGAACACAGGTGCAGACGTGGTTAAAAAAAATGGCTCACCGTTATTTTTAGGCCAATTCCATGAGGCAGGTGCGGAGGCGGGTGGAAAGGCATGGAGGCTGGAACGCGATAACTCATACCATTCATGTAGCGATTTTGCCCACTGACACGAGCGTCTGCATGGTATTTCACAATCATTTTCGGGAATTTTCCCGTTACCATATGAGCTTGTAGTAACTGAAGCAAAGTAGGCTATATTGAAGAATAGGCTAATCGCATGTGCCTACTTGTTAAATTGTGCAGAGTTGTATAGCCTATTGTGTACGGTTTATACATAAAGGTCAGTAGCAGTCGTAATCACTATGACTCCCAAACCATGGTTATCAGGATTTCCTAGTCAAGTAAATAAATATAACGATGTAGTGTTGAGAGAAAAACCATTTTGACGATGTGGCGTGAAAAAAAATGCACAGAAAGCAATAGTCACAGGCTCAACACTTGTGCCCGCCTGGGTGCCCGCCTTGTGAGAACAGATTGTCCACGCCTGTGCCAGCCTCGTGGAAACACAGCTTAAGGCTGGGCACTTAATCCACATTGCTTCAGTCTACCCATCTGTACAATGGGTATCAACAAATTGCACGACTACAGGCATTGGGGATAGGCTCCATTCCCATGTGAGCTACAGACGTGGAAAAAATGAATATATACAGCATTTAACTTACACAATTGAAATGTGATATACTTTGAACAAATGAGTACAACCCAAATGTAGAAAGCTGCTGAGAGGATTGTCAATACTAAAAGAACTGCTTTCATGCGACCTCCCATAAAATCAACACACCTAGAAAATAAATCATAGAGAAAAAAATAGGTTAAAACGTCACAACGAAAAATACAATAAGTGGCCCCCATTACAGTCATTCATGCCTGAATGATTTTTAATCATATGTTATAGAATAGGAATTTTCCAATGAGACATTTTGAAGTTTAATAATTTACCATTAGAATGTATTAATAACATGGAAGCTTACAATATATTAGCTATCACAATTATATTTAACTACTAATGTAATTTTAAATCTAAAATAACATGACACAACACCGTAAATCACAGATTAACATCAGCTAGCGACAATCATTTGACCGCATTTTTCATTACTACTAGCAACAAAGGGTGCCACCTATTGTTTGTGATGCAACAGTTAAGAACTCAATAGAGATTGGAGATATTTTAATAATTAAATGTATGCATACATAGTCACATTTCATGCAATTGACCGAATTAGTGATAGCCAGTGACGTCACGAAAACTCGCCATCGTGGGTACGAGAACCAAGCCAAACCGTGAAGGCCTATCTCATAACATAGGGCGAGTGCGAATGTTACCCAAAAATTTTGTTGAAATACACATTGAATTTAGCAAGTACGATCATTTTTAAAGTATTAGTAAATATCTACCTTAGGTTTAGATTAAGTAGAACACAATTGATCTGGTTTTAATTCACATTTAGAAGGCAATATACAAAAGTTGGATCTTTGTTGATCCACTCAGTAGAGCTAAGCCACTATGTGTACTAGGGGATCAGCACTGTTTGCATAGTTTGAACCTAAAACCATTGATTGTTCTCGGCAAATTTGACAGGTTGAATCCATTCCAATTTAAATAAAACTAAGTGTAGCTAGTGTAAAAAAGAATATATGAATGTAACCAAACAGTTTGGAATGAATTACCAACAAAGAAATACAAATACATAAACTTCAAATTTAAATTTGTCCTTTCTTAGCTCCTTTTACACAGCAAAGTATAGAAAACAGCGCCCTCTATATATATTTATACCCACGAATCCAGATGTAAACAATGTCACGTACAAGTTGAGTACGTCATTAGTAATTTACATAAAGTGATTGTCGAATCGCAAGTTTGGTAATTTCGTGT
>JAOTQE010114155.1:0-13017 GCA_025631205.1 Nesometra sesokonis
TACAAGTTAAGGATTAACTTCTTGGTACTTATACTGTGCGTAGCTTTCCGCGTCTTATTGTCGGATCGACTTGTTATGATTGATTTTTGTAGTGGAAGTGTTCTTTTGCATTGCAGGGAAATGGAGCTAGTCTTTTAGATTTATTGTTTTCATTCGATTACCTGTCCTCAATACACTAATTTACCCTGGAGTGAATCCAAGAACAGTAAATCAACAAATAGCCTACTGACCAATGAAGACAATGAAAGGTTTAGGGTGTGAAAAATGACATTGATCCCATTAAATATACTGAGATAAATTGTTCTGCTCAGAAACCTGTAATTTCATTTTGTTTGTTTTTGGTTATATAAACTAAACTTCTATACTTATATTTTTCAACGACCAAAGTAAATTATCTTACATCTATGATTTTAGTATTATTAGTATTTGCTTGGTGAATATTTCTGGTTATTACATTCAATCAGGCAGCGAATTCTGTGAATTAAGACATATTTCTTGTGCCGCCACTCCGACTGTAAGAATTGTAACTGATCTATTATGCTAGTTACCTAAAAACCTATATAAATGCTAAATTGGCTAAGAATGTAGAAATTTTAAAAATAAAGAAATTTGATCTAGACTAGAAGATGGAGATGAATTACTCTTTCGGTATATATTTTTAATGATGAAATATCAAAATTATTCCGAAATTTATTAAAATAGTATTTGAACATTTAAACAACATCAAAACGAAAAGCAGCAATATAATGCAAAATTTAAAATGTATTTAAATATAACAGTAGAGAAAATCCAGCCAAGATTAACAGAATAAATTAAGAAGCAACTGGAATATTATAAATAATTTATATAAAATGTTGCTGTAGAATACCCAGTTTAACTCTACCCTCTTTAGACCCAATTTGGAGAAATCACCAAGGAAATCCTTTCTAGTTAAGTCCATATCAAACTATAATCAGATCAGTCATCCTGATCAAAGACTGTAATTGCATTCTATCAGAATACAGGTCTTGATGTGTGGATTTGCAATTTAGCAAAGCATGCTTTTACAAATGTGTAACATCTAGTCCACAGCGCCTTGAGACTTTTCAGTAAAGGTGCTATATAAATTGCACGACCTTACATTAATAATCACTTAAGGCTCCCAATTCTCCAGGATTAGCATCGAGTCTCCTTGAATTTTGTTTCATCTCCTGAACTCCAAGAAATATCCAAATTTCTCCAGAAATTTGAATTTTTCATAATATCTCCGGGATTTTTAGTAAGTTTAAATGCAAAAATTGTGTTGTTATGTTTTTTTCATTTATTTGAACACTGAATGGTACAGTATTTTAAAGGTTTCATCATCATTACTAAATATAGCAACACTTAATAGTAAATTCTTTTTTAATTGGAATAAAACATTACTGTTTATATGATTTCACTTTTGAATTGCCCAATAACAATTAAAAGCACTGACCGATAAAATCTCTAGAATTTCTGATTTTCCAACTTGGGAGCTGTGATCCCTACAAACCAAGATATAAACAGCTCACCTACAGCACACCTGAATGTGTTGAGAAGTGCAATTTGTAGCACACCTGCAATTTTCAGAAGGCAGGGCCTGCTGCATATTGTTTCATCAATATAACATCCACTAAAAAATAGAATTAAATAGAAAACAGATCTTCAAAGTAAATCTCAATATAAACAAAAAATCACTTTATCAATCATACTTACATAATTATTAAATTAGCTATTACAATTGTTATAATATTGACTCATGAAAGGTGGGGCCAGAGTCAGTCCGGCCCCCCCCCCCCCCCCCATTTTAAATCTGCCCCTGAATTGAATTGGAGAATGGAATGATATATATTTTTCTATTATTTATCATTTCAGATTGCATATAGAATCGAATGCACTTCTAGACATGTTGCCATTCAACATCAGCCTACCTTGGTATGTGAAGAAGGCATTGCGAATAAGCTTTACTGCTATCATGTTAACGTTTGCCATTCTAACAATGCTTCTTGCTATACTGCCCATTGAATCCTGCCACGGCAGCATGGCAATTGTTCAACGTCCTGGACACCGTTTAGGGGAACTATTAAGTCAATATGTAGAAATCAAGCATGAGGGGATGCCACCACACTGATACTAAATTATATTTTGAAAGTTAAATCCACCGATGTCTGGTGCTGGTGCATATTTATGTTCATTTCCTGAAAATCGGTCTTGTTGTTTTTAGTTCGATTATCGTAACATCAACAAACCCACTGATACAGACTTGAGTTCTATGACGAGATATATATTGTAAGAATGTTAGACTTAGGAATGTACTTATGGATAAAGAAAAACACTGCTTGAATGTTTACATGGTCAAGTATCAATGTGGTACACCACCTGTAATTCTGAGAAGCTCAACATTTCTTTTTAGAACTAAACACATTGAATACTGCAAAATTTATGTAGTAAATTAATTAGGCCTACAATTATACTTCCTTATCAGAAATAATACAATTTCTATAAACTCATTAAATCTATTTCACCGATAATTTGTAAATATTCTTATATACTGTATATTACCAGATTTAAATATGGTCAGTGTAAATTTTTTATAAATAGCAAATAAAAATATACCTTGTTTGGACATTAACTATTACATCATTTATCATGTTGTAGACAATATAATTGCCTATGTTACTTTTGAATTTACTTAATTTAAGGTTTACACATTTAATTTGAAGGCATAGAGTCTAGAATTATTACAAATGCTCTGTCGATATAGAGTACTAAACTGTGACTTCATAACAACAGGTGGTTCCCCTTGTTGCAAAATTGTGGTCAACCGATCATCATTAGATTATGCAAAGAAGCATTACTGATTTTTATATCTATGCCTACGGTGTTGTATCTTGATATTTTAGACTTAAAGTTACATTGATAGTTAAATCTAAATGTGATTAACATTATATTGTGAATTTTCATGTTATTAGGTTCCATGTCAAAATTATTCTGTTGCAGTTACTGCAGTAATTCAGCTACAACAGTTTTAGTTCAGTAGGAGAAAGAGGATTACTCAAAGCCACATGTTGAGATGAAACCCTGTGGGTCAATTCAATAACTATTCCTATTCTAAGCCATAAGGTTTCAAAATCATTCAAGCATAAAATGACTGTAATGTTGACGACAAAGAGTGCAACCTATTTTTGTGACATAAGCTGTTTAGTACTCTATTAAGTATATTATATTAATTTTGTAATTTAATTTTTACTTTTATTTACATAATATATATATAAACATCCAAGTTCTTATAAGCTTGATCTCTAATGATGAGTGCCGTCACTCTCATCAGATGAGTTAATCTAAAGATATAGTTTAAGCTAAAAATTTAACAGTGGGTAGTAAAAAAGCAAACATCTTAAGAATTACAATTGGGGAGGATTCATCAACTGACTGTTTACACTGAATTCTATCCCGGTTCCACCTGTTTTATGAATTAAAATGAAATAAATATGGTAGATCAGTATTATATTTATAAATTTTTACACAATATATTCAAATTTAGAATGTTTAGATTTTTAAAAAAGCCCCCTTTAATACATCTGTAGATATCTTTCTGTTATATTAGGAACTTTTTAATTTCATAAAATAGCACGAAGCCTTAGAGAATATCTACTTGCACTCTGTGACTCATAATCTTGCAGAATGGCTTTTGCCGCTCCAGTTCTCTACAGCGCCGCGTCATGAATAAAATATTCCCTATTAACTGTTCATATACGTCGTCCAATTATTACTGATGAGAAAGACATATTGAAAAAAATAGAACAAAATGTGTAAGCCAGTGAGGCATTCCATAAGTTAACTAGTAGGCACTCCGAGAGTGCATACCTTTTCCCACATCAAAGTTCTCCGCTGTATAAATTCTCACATTTAAATAATAAGTTTATAATATTTAAAGTATATTTTGTACGGTAATAAAATAATTATAAAAAGAGTAGCCAACATGGGAATCAAGTAATGAGAAAAAAAAATGCCTAATTTGGGATACGGGGTTGCAGGGTCGAAAACCCAGCATATCAACCACTGAGCCAAACTTCAATAACACAATACATTGAAATTAAAGGATTTTATAAATTTACAGTAACATATATGCTGGAAGTAGATTTTTTTGTTGAATGTGACTTGAACCTGCCCCTTCAAAATGTATTGAGCTCAAGATTTTTGCCACAAGAAACATTGTGGCAAAGTTTCAAGAGTTTCTGATGGAAAATGTGGCTTCTCACAGAAACACACACCAACACACGGACAGATAAATAAACAGGTGCAAAACAACTTTGTTGGCGGAGGTAATGAAAAAAATCTACATACACTTGTATGTCTACAAAATGTTTGCTTTTCCCGTTCTCCGAGTTGCATTGTATTACATATATTCCCATTAGAGAGTTTCATCAATTTTACCCTACGTTTTGAGAGGAAGAATGTGAGTTTTCAATTCCCTACTACTACATACTGTCCAATTACTTTCACTGATGAGAAAACCATATAGTACAGAATTTTGAAGCCACTGAGGCATTTAAAATATGAAAAGAAACCTTAATAAAAAGAACTACATGTAACATGTCCCACAAATGTAAATACAGTATGTTTACGAAATATGTCTATTAAACTCCAGTTCAAAGTACTATGTATATAAGAACATAACGAAAAAGAATTATATATAACAATACTGTAGTGATTCAATAATGTAATGATACCCAATTCTACGAGTGAATTCAACTAGATATACTAAGAAATGTAAGAGTGAATTCAACTAGAGATACTAAGAAATGTACTATTTTAATGTTAGTCAATGTATTCTTCACCTAACACTAATTTGCTTTCATCATTTTTTTGCTATCTGTAATAATGCTTATTTCATAATAAGCTGGCATGATGTTAATATTTTGTTCACAGAAATCCTTTTGAATGTTGTTACATATCTCCAGGAATCTCTAAAAACGTAGATTATCAATTTAGCTTCAACGAGATTAAATATTAATCTATATTTTGGGTTCATTGATTTGAAAATTAAGATTTTTATCATCTTTTTCTGAGCATGTTTTGTTTATTCTATTTCTGTTTTGTGATTACACCATTAGTGATGCAGCACTCGTATCATTAGTGGATCACATCCATATAAAAAAAGTAAAAATAAAAAATAATATAGCACATTACGTAAAAATTTACTGTAACTTAACAGCAATATCAACAACAAAATATAAGCGTACTTATTAGAATTTCTGGAAAAGCGACTTCCTCTTAGTTCATCGTGTCATTTTCAAAGAGCACAGATTAGTAATAAATGAATAACAATCTTTACTAAGTAATAATACAGGTTATATAACAGTCTTTTTCAAGATGAATTTTTACTAAAAAATTACCAAAAATCATCAACATTACTTTTGAAATCAACTTATATTGAAGTAATATTGAAGTAAAGAATTTGAATTTTTTTTAAAAAAATAGTGTACTTTAAAAAAAATAAATCATTTTTTGTGTACTGAAAAATGACCAAAATTATAGAAGCTGCTAGTGTGTAGATGATTTTGCTAATTTTTTTAGCATAAAAAAGAGTGTTTAATATTATTTATTCAAAAAAATAATAGTGCCAGGGTAATAATATATTTCTTTAAAATAAGCAAGTTCCTCTTTTATTAGATAAGGGTAATTTTTTCAGGTGACAATTTATTTTTAATGGAACACTGTTCATTTTTAAAAAGGAACTAATTAGGGTGGCCAAATAGTAAAAAAAATGTAGTAATGGACCAAAAACTTACTTCATTTAATGTAGGGACGATGTTACAATTAGTCCTACTGCATTTACTGCATTAATGTCATTAGCCAACTATTAAATAAGTACTGAAATGCTGTTCTGTAAAAAAAAACTGTCAATAAGTTTCATTGATTAGGCCTAAAAATACATTTTTATATTTCAAAATTATTTGGCTAAATATTTACATTATCCAGAAAATTGTAAGAAATGCATAAATGATTTAAAACACTTAAGAAAATACTTGAAAATACAGTAACCTAAATGTTAAACATGCTGCACTTGAACCACATAAAACATTTTTAGGTCTTATTGTAGTTACTGCAAGGGCAGATATTTAATTGAGAGTTAAAGCATGGTTTGCAGTAAAAGCAATTCGCCATGGCCCCTTCCAATTGCTTAACCATTTTCTGTCCATTACTAAGAAAAAATGTAAACTTGACAAAAACAGAATTATTTGTTTGCATCAGATCTATATTTCCTAGTGAACTACACTATGTTTCTAGAATTTGTTTGAATTCAAGGAAATACTGTATTTTTGTTAGCTCTGATGAGCACCTCTAGATGCACCCATCTGACTATTCCATTAAGTAATGCATTTTCTGCACCAGTTTCTACAAACTTAAATGTGAGGGTACTCATCATCAAAACTCTACAGATACAGTGCTGAGTCAAAAAAAAAAAAAACAGTGGCACTGGCCTCCACAATTTCAGTTCCCTGTTGAGAGAGAACTGTTTACAAATATTAATAACAGCATATGTTCAAGGTCAGGCCTAATTAGTGTAGCATTCAATAGTAGCGTAATTGCACAATAAATACAATGTTAAAGTCATAATTGTAAACACTGCACCATTTTTTCCAATCAAAAATTATAATGGTGAGCTTTAGAAAACAATACATAAATGGATAGAACACTTACAAGAAAATGATTTTATTAATACAAAAAGTAATGCAGCCAATAGTTCATAACATGTCATAAAACATCACATTCAGTAATCAATTAGCTTAAGTACTTATGTAAACACATTTTGCCTAGTAGGCCTATTTTTTTTATTCAGAAATCTCTGTTTGTCACACGTGTGAGCAGTTTTTTTACGAAATGAAATAGAGGGCGCTTATCATCTAAGATATCAAGCTTATGACAACTTGTTACGACACCAGTAATTAATTGTTTAAGTAATTAAGTAATTGTTTAAGTAATTAATTGTTTAAGTAATTAATTGTTTAAGTAATTAATTGTTTAAGTGAAATATTAGAGTCTTCCATCCTTTATTTTTTTATGTTAAAAATAAGACTAAATACACAAAAATAAGACTAAATACACAAAATGTGTGTTGATTATTTCAATCTTTGTATGATTAATTACATAAATCTTAATTATTTTTTTCAAATGTGATTATTACAGCATGCAAAAGGCACAAATTTATTTATAGATAAGTTTACATAAGTTATAGATCGTAGGGAACAAGTGCATTAATATATATGTAACCTTTGAACTGGTCATGGTTGAATGAATTCCAAATATGACACATTGATACTGTTTAATTAAAAGAATTATTTGTGTATTGTACACTGTTATGCACAAAAATGTTGTTTAAACAAATTTTTTTTTTAAATAATAATTTTTATCTAAATTTAATGAACAGATCTAAGACAAATAATTTCATTCCAGAGATATTTTATTTTTGTCAGAAATGGACAATATATTAAATATGTTTGTTTAATGTTAACAGTATACATTTTTACTTGTTTTAGCAGTGAAATAAATACACCATAATGTAAGCCTAATGCTTTCTGCACATATAACTAGGTAGGTTTACACAAAATAGGGTCTTTCTCAAAACACTGGCATAGTTTCTTAAGTCACTTAAATTTACAATCTTTGGTGTTATTGATGTTGTATGTAAATTTACTATACATGTATGACAAGTATAGTAAATGAAAATGAGCAGGGGTGGATCTTGCACATCAGAATAGAGGGGCCCGGTGTCAAGTTTAATGCTGAATGATACTTGGTATTTATTTGGAGTCAGGGTTCCTCCCCAACAGAATTTTTTCAATAGATGCGTTTCATATGCGTCTGGGTGCCAATGTGCAAAGATAAATTCATTGGAAACATTGAGTTTTTTAAAGTTTCAAATAATTCTAAGGTTGGGGAGGTGGGCGTGGGGCGCTGGGTCGGGTGTTCCCCCTGGATCCGTGCCTGAATCAAGTTCTTGCATACCTCTGTTATCTTTTTAAATAGCTGGTGAGTTAACATGATCACATGGCGGGTTTTCTTACGACCAAATAATTAGAATCATGGAGGTATTAAATATGTTAATACCTCCATATGAGCTTCAGCAAATTACCAAAGGACTAATTATACTCTCTCTCAATTTAAAACAATAAAATCCACTCTTCTTAGATGAATGTCCAGAGTAATCACTCCATGAAAAGTTAAAATTCACTCAAAAGGACTGATATCACTCGCTCTTTTGGAGTGCATTTTCAATCATTTGGAGTGAATTTTCAATCATTTGGAGTGTATTTTCAATCTATTTGGAGTGAATTTTCAATCATTTGGAGTGAATTTTCAATCATTTGGAGTAAATTTTCAAACATTTGGAGTGAATTTTTACTTTTCTTGGAGTGATCACTCGGGTTACTCTTCAGAGAGTGGATTTTCACTCTTTTACATTAAGAGAATAGTGTCTTCATCTCATCTTGGTCTTCTGTCATCTCAGCATTAAAATATTCTGAAGATTATTAATTTACTTCTAATTTTCCTAATAAGAGGAGTTTTTGTCTCAAGATCAAGTTCAAGATGTATTTTCACCTGAAAAATGACAAAAGTTTATTTTTTAAATAACTTGCTTATTTTGAAGAAATGTCTAAATAATGATTATTCCACTCAAAATTTGAATATTAAAAAATATTTAACCCAACATAAATTAGCAAAAATCGATAAAAATGCTGACAGCCTCTAAAACGGTGGTAATTTTCAATGTTGAAGTCTTGTTAAACAATTTTTAAATCTTTTTATTCTCAAGTTCTTTAAGAACTTTGATATGACTTTAATTTGAGCAAGTTAACTTTAGAATTAATGGTGATTACTTTTTGGTCATTTGTTTTGGTGACAATTCATCTTTAAGTTGATGATTGTGCTAAGCAAGTTTGATAAATCCATTGCATAGCTCGAACCTAACTGCTCTCCTATCATGAAGTTGTTAATTGCTGATAGTTTCTAACAATTCCCTGGTTCTAACTCACGACTTAAAACCCCCAGTTTTTTGAAAGCATGACATATGCCATTATGAGCGACATTACATTACAGGAGTACACGAAAAAAATATTTAAAGTGGTTGAAAAGTATATATGTAAGTGGTTTTGCACTGTAACAGAATACTATATATTGACCTACCTACTACATCACTATAAGATATATATTTTTATATAACTTTTCACTTATATAGATTTTGTTAACAGATAAAGTTATATTATAGATCAATAATTATTATCTTTCTTTGTCTTTGTGATTGTTCATGTTTATAGAGATATTTACCATTGTTTTTTTTCTATGTTGAATTAAATGAATTTAGTAAAGAACGCCAGGTTAGAATCGATTATTACCGTGTCGTGTTATATAAACGGGGGGGGGGGGGTGTCCAAGCACACAAATTTGAGAATATTGGTCCGTTGGTTAGCGATTTCCCCCCTTTTTAGTCCTGTACCTGTTACTGTAACACGAATTTTGTTATTTCCTATTTTTAAATTTTGCGTTAACTTTTAAGGTTTTTTTTTACAATTGTATGTATTTGGCCAAAAATTCGGTTATTGTGGATTTTTTTAAATGCCGACCCCAAAATTTTTGGTCGTCGAAGGACTTGGCAACAGCTTTTTTTTTTATTAGGCCTTATAATAGTGAACAACCTCAGTAAACGACCTCTAGTTCATCTTTATTTAACCTCATTCAGGGGCTGGTTCATGATTGTGAGTTTAAGGGGACTGAGTACAAGCGCGGATCCAAGGGGACGGGGAGCGTGCGGCACGTACCCCTCCCCCCGTTAACCAAAAAGAAATTAAGAGTAAAAGATGCATAAAGAGAAAAAATGTGAGATCCCCACTTTTCGACTATATAGTCCAAGATTCTCTGCATGATCGTCTCTGCATGATCGTCTAGAAGTTCATTAATTTCAAACATTTTCTATGGGAGGGCCAAACCCACGCCCTGGCGCAGTCAGTCTTTCTGTGCCATTTCAACTTAAAATGGATCGAGTTTGTGAACCCCCCCCCCCCCCGCCGTTTAAAAGTTTTCTGGATCCATCCCTGGAATTCGAGTCAATTGGATCTGATAGAGCTTTCTTTCATTCATTTCATTTTACATTCATGTCATTATACAAGAAAATATATTTAAAATAATATATAGGCCTACAGTATCCAATATATACGTAAATCATTTACGTCTCTGATCCCTGCTTAGCCACATTACAGCTTCTATTTAGACGACCGTTTTTCAGTAACAAACTGCTAAAAATGTTTTCAGGTCGGTTTAATGGTGACATAAGGCATAAGTTGATGTCCAGGGTTGTGAGTTAAGTGAGGGAGCCGGGGAGGTGGTCCCTCGAACACCTCGCCGCCCGGATACGCACCGAGTATAGTACCGTAGTGCAAATAAGGCTTTTCCCCTTTTTGGTTTTTCGAAATTATATCCTATACTTCGATTAGTACCTTTTTCTTTCACATTTTTGTTTTCATGTTTATGTTATTATGATGGACCATGAGTCTGAAATAAAGTTGAAATGAAAAATGAATGAATGAATATCCTCGGTAAAACACGCACCTTCTGTTCATGGTATCTGACGATATGCCACCCTGCTGACAATCCCCCCACCCCCAGCTCACAAATCATGGATCCGCCTCAGAATGTATTCTACCTTGGTACGGCCGTACAAATTTCTACAGTCGCCATTGTGATTATGATCATATCCCAAACAATGGAGATGAATCAGAAATCATTCTATATGTTGAATCTATATTTAATGACGAGTAACGTATTTGCAATAAAACTGAACTATATAAGCGAATAAGGTACCCACGAGCAAGGTTGCAAAAATGAAAGATTCTTTTCATTAATACGAAATCAAACGAAGACGGTATGGTCCGGGCCTTCGGGCATTGTATATTGACCGTGTTGAAATCGGTTATGTTAAAATCTTAATGCGATTTAAAGCACTGGGGAAATATAGGCTACATCACTATAATTAGCACTTTCAGAACGTCGGCCATCTCTTACGTTATAAAATTCTAACTCTGTTGCTAGGCCTCTCCAATGTTGTAAGAAATTGTTAAATATGAAATCGTTTGATGATGCGCCAAGCTTTGTCCTTCGTTGACCTTACGTATTGAATTTATTAAATATTATTCCATTCATGATTGCAGGTAACAACGTAGATCTGGCTCTATACATAGTAAAGCAGTTATATGCAGTTGTGATTTACCTGTCAACTTTTTTTACTGTGTTTGACGTTATGCACTATGCAATATGCTATATTTCTCGTGATTTGTGTCTCATTAAATTTCGTGGGACTCAATTTCAAGTGTTTTGAGTTAATGTTATCGTTACATGATGATGATGATGATGATAATGATGATGATGATGATGATGATGAAAGCCACAGGCCTAGTAGAGCCGTAGACGTCTCCTGGCGTTTCTTGCCATTTGCATGGTACCATGCCAATCTCTGATATCGTCTATCCATGCTGCTTTCCGTCTTCCTATCTTGCACTTCCAGGCACTTCACCCTCAATAGTGAGTATGGTACTAAACTGTCTATCCTTCGTTTCCAGTGATAGAATTTAGCAGATTTTCTTCTTTCTATTTGTTCTAATAATCTATCTTCTTGTATTTCTTCAACGAATGTTCTTACTCTTTCATTTGTCACTTGGTCATGCCATGTAAAGCCTAGGCTTTTTCTCCATATCCACATTTCTAATGCATTCATTCGATCTCTGTCTGTATCTTTGATAGCTTTCACACCTATATGTTGCCACAGACCACACTAATGACTTTGCTAATTGCTTCTTCAGTCTCAAGTCTAGGTCAGGCTGCGTGCTATTGATGTTCTTATCTTGATTTCTGGTGAGCTGTCACTATCTGTGTTTACTTGGGATCCCAGATATTAGTTCAGACCTGCGAGCGAAGCGAGCCATGGGGGCCAGAGTGCCGCCGAGGGCGCCTGGTCCGGGTTCGGTGGCTAAATGCCCCGAAAAATGCGTTATTTTACATGCTAAAAGACACATTAGACTCCATCAAAAGGTTCCGTTTTCCAGTTCAGCCTGTCTTGATTTCGAAGTTTAGACTTGCGAGCAATTTAGGCTGGGATCCAGGGGATAGGTGAGGGCCTCCGGTGGGGTCCAGTGGCTGAGGCCCCGGAAAAATTTGCGTTATTTTACATGCTAAAATACACATTAGAGTTAATCAAAAAGTTCAGTTTTCCAGATCAGCCTGTCTTGATTTCGATGTTCAGACTTGCAAGCAATTTAGGTTGGGATCCAGGGGATCGCCGAAGGCCCCTGGCGGCGGTCCTGGGGCCAAAGGCCCCGGAAAAATTGCGTTATTTACATGCTAAAATACACATTAGTCCATCAAAAAGTCCCGTTTTCCAGATCAGCCTGTCTGGATGTCTCATAGACTATGAAAGTCTTACCGCTTTTTTCAACTTTTACATTTTTTCAGTCATAAATTTACTAAAAGTGTCCCCCACATTAAAAAGTGAGGGGGACGTTCCCCCGTCCCCCACAAATTGACGCCCATGTTATTAGCTCATATGTTTTATTCGTGTCGGGGGGTGGGGCGGCTATTGAGGCAAATATTATATAATTTTGAGGTGGTCTTACAGAGTTAAAAATGTTACAGGGGTGGGTGGATCTTTGAAATGGCCAAAAATAGCGTTACGTAATTTATGGACAGCCCCTATCTCTAGCCTAGGTCTAATCGTGCGATTGACGCCGTGCCGTCATTAAAGTTTGCTTAAACAAGTACAGTAAGCCTGCTTGGTTTATCAAGTTAAAATAATTCCTCCACAATTATAATTTGAAACCAATGATTTTGTATTCATTGATGAAAACAAACAAAAAACTTTAAAACAAACTATAAAACAAACAACAAAATAAAACTATATAAACAAAAACAGAAAACTCACAGTAAGTTCAAGGGCACAGAAAGACCCCAGAAACTCAGAAACAA
>JAOTQE010114166.1:0-13016 GCA_025631205.1 Nesometra sesokonis
TGTAAGGCTGTATTTTGTCGTTTGAAGTTTGATTCTATTAGGTTAAAATAAAAAGTAGACAGACAGACAGACTAATATTATTATTAAAGTGTAAAAAATACAGTTATATTTTTGAAGTTTCAATGAAACATCATTATATTTCCTCAAGTCAATGTCCACAATGTCCGCGTCTAATAAAACAAAGTGAATTCATAATAATTTCGTACTTGCGTTCAAGCATCAGAGTAAACATTATTATTTGAAGTGTAAAATACAGTTACATTTGAAGTTATTAGGCCTAAGCATGGAGCTATAACTCCATGGCCTAAGCTAGCTGCAGTAGTTGGCCATTATCACCTACTGTTCGTGCACTGCACGCCATTACTTTTATTTAGCCAAGAAAACCAGGCTAGTATTCTTCCTATTCTACAACCGCCTATACAAGGCGATTGAAGATTAGAGTGCTGATCCAAAACTATACAAGCAAGACCAGTAAACGAATGAATTTGTCTTGATGCCGTGCTGGCTTTTATACTATTAACATCATCTGCTATGCAAATTTCAAACTTCTGCGACAGAGGTGAAAGTCGCCGAGTGTAGTAGCCTGAGGCGTTATTCGCAATTTGCCTAACTCCAGAAATACAAAATAATATGTTGTATACAGTTTTAATAAGGAAGTAAGCATTGAAACGTATTTATAATGACATTTTAATTCGATTTTAATGTTAATGTAATACCAGTTGATGATTAATTAATTGTTTCATATATCGTATATTTAAAAGTAACACCCATACAATGCTGGTTGTCAGGAAATATATAGGGAAAGAACACAACGCAAATATCCACAAACGTGCGTGACAAGACCAACAGACAGACAGACAGACATTTTTTGAAAAGCTGTTTATAGAGACGCTTTCCGCGTCTAACAACCATGAGAATGAGTGTGTCCCACTTTTGGAGTTTAGAATATCTACTCATGACTTAACAAAGCAACTTATAGCCTTTAGAAGTAAGTGATAGTCTTGCACTTGCTGACGGATTTGACACTAAATTTTAAAATAGAACTATACAAACAAAATCAAATTATTATTAAGGAATGCTTTGCTTTGATACAGTATCATTTTTCATGCGAAATGTCATTGAAAAATTGAGTCTTGTTTACAATTTCACGTTTTCAGAAAACTAATAAAGTTATACAGAGAGGAGCTTATTATTTATTTAAGCTTGTAGAAAATTCAGTATTGTAGAAAAAATGAAATGTATCAGTGTTTGGTATATCAAAGTAAAAGAAATTGTGACCTTTAAATGTTTTTTTTTTATTCATAGGATAACTATAACTGAGAGAAAATAATTTAAAATATACATACATGAAAATATACTTTGGAGAAAATTGCCTATAAATGAAAACATCTGTTGGCTTCCCACCATTTCTTTTCTTTGTTGGAAACATCCTTTACAAAATGAACTTGGTATTGTATGTAAACCTAGTTTCAGTTATATAGTTTAAGTCATAAAATTTTATAGTATGTCGTAAACCTAATTTTTAAATAAGTCCACTTAATCCACCATAAGCTGACATTAGGATACCTCA
The DNA here is from genome assembly GCA_025631205.1 of Nesometra sesokonis. Classification (NCBI taxonomy): domain Eukaryota; kingdom Metazoa; phylum Echinodermata; class Crinoidea; order Comatulida; family Antedonidae; genus Nesometra; species Nesometra sesokonis. The sequence goes on from JAOTQE010114166.1 coordinate 1,571, forward strand.
ATATATTTAATGGCATTAGTGTTTCATACCTTCACTGTGTTTCTTGATCAGTAGGCTATATGTTATGCAAGTGCCGTTGGATTTGCTCCATGATGAGGCATAATAGTTATGAACTGTACTTGATGTAGTAAGCTAATTTTAATTTATGGAAGTCTTGTCAGACAATGATACAAGTTATGACTTTGTACCTCTTCTCTTCTACTGCCCTCAATTGATTTAAAACATTTGTGATGATAAATGCTATTTTGGGTAACCTTAACTAGGTCACATTAATCTGTTACAACTGAATTCATTAATGCTTATAATGTAGAAACAATAAATTACTCAAAGTAATTCACTTCAACCAAACTTGTTTTGCTCAACTTTAATTGCAATGGACTACACAAAATCATAAAACAATTTTGAAGAATTTTTTGAGTACAATTTATTTACCTAATTGTTGTTATTTTTTAATCAAGTACCTTTCTTTTCACTTTCATGTAAATCATTTTTCAGGATTAAAGATCAAAAATGCCATTTGAAATCGCTGTTTTTAGAATTTACATTCAACAGGAAACGGTCTTTACATTCCCTTTGAAAAAAAAAACACCCTCTGACTAGGTAGATCTACCATGTTAAATTACTAGGGAGATCTACATAGAACCACAGAGAACTACCTAGTAAGAGTAATACATAATTACCCTATCTGTTGATGACATTAATACTGTACTTTAAGGTTAACTTTAAATAATGGCTTATTTTCCTATGTATACTTGTAGAGCATTGCTGACATATCCATGGTAGTATCACTTGATATGGTTTTAAAGGGTTAACCCTGTTAACTACCTTGTCACTACCATTATCTACCATGTTAACAGAGTTATTTTTTTCAAAGGGTAGGCTGCAAATATGAGGACTCTCTAAAGATAATTGCATACAAATATTTTATGTAGTCTTAAAATATTCTTTGTTGGGCAACATTCAATTTTTAGGATTCTAAAACAAATTCAAAACATGCTATACTCTCACGAAAATCTACTGTTGTTCACGTACTGTATTTTATGTGCTCACTCATGTGTAACAGTTAGTGGCTACTTCGCTCTATTCTATGGAGTAAAAGAATATCATACCTGCCAATCCTACCGATTTTGGCAGTATAGTCTATCGCTTTTTCGACCTTCCTACTGCCTACCGCTTTTTGAAATTTAATATCGAAAATAAAAATGTACATAATGGAAACTAGAAAATTTCAGCCGAATTCCTCCCGATAGCGGCAATCGAACTGGGGCTTTTTGTTGTTTTTTTTTTTCTTTGCTCATCAAGTTAAAATCAGGTAAGATGAGGGCGCGGGTGCTTTTGTTTTCAATCAACTCGGTGACGGCGAGACGGCCTACCGCTTTCGGCAATCCAAATGTTGGCGAGTATGGAATATTAGAAAATGGATCAAGTGAAAATTAACATAACTGGAAAAAAAGTTCTCCAACAATCAACAGAAACCAAGATTGTAAGAAGTAAATAAATCACTTAGAATGTTTCAACACGTAGGTGTAATTTAACAGGCACTGTCATTAGCTTTAATAATTACAAATTATGAAAATGTTGACTTCATGGAGCCATAGATAATCATCCATGTCTGAAGTTTGAAAAATGTGACAGACATGCATCTCGACTACTGACGATGAATTCCAACATATATGTGATGATAGTTTTTAATCGCTAGATATCATTTCATTTAATTTCATTTATTTATACGGCATGAAAAAGCCCTGGGACCCCAATAGCAACAGAGTCACCATAACAAAATATCTGGGGCCCCAAAGTGGCCTTCTATATTTCTTTTTTTTTCATTCTATATATATTTTGAATAATAATTTACTAAATCTCTATATGATTCTTAGAAATCTGAAATGCAGTTATAAGGGTAATGATGTGTAGAGAGCTCTTAGATTTAGTAGTGTAGCCCTTTCATTGCCATCCCCTTGTACTACCGAGGGTAGAAAAAATGTACAGCCTGCCTCCGGTACTACCGGGGTATGATAAATCATTACTTTAACATACTTGGCTATTGCTAAACTCGCCCTCTTTAGTTTTTATACCATCCTTGACAAATTTCCAATTTAAAAAAAAATGCAGTCACCAGAATGTGCCCACTACAGTTTTTATGAACATTTCTTTCATGATTTTACCGAAAAATATTTATTTGCGTCTACTTTGTTATAAAATGACAAAAATGTGCTGCATTATGATCCAGTGTAAAAAATGTATCCAATAAATATTTCTTGTAGAAAAAGTAGTTTTTTCAAAGATTTGATGAAAAATTGAATCAAAATGTGACTTCATCATTATGCAATTTTCCCTTTTTCAATTTTTTCCCCTTCCACAATAGGCCAACATCTTATCCACCCTAACACAAAAATAATATTGAAATAATATCGTTTAGTATTTTTTTTAACGTTTATTTAAATATCACCTATTTTCCATACAAACATGTCCGGCACATTGATGGGAATGACACCAGCAGTGAAAGGGGTAGAGTGCTTTGTGAAAATCTATGATTTTGTGGCGACATTTCCAATTTATCAAAGGATGTCGTTTTACGTTTAATGGCCTAAAACCTAACACTCTATTAAACTTATTTTTTTATGAGTGTTCATAAGGACACTAAATTTCAAATCTACGTGACCAAAACACATAGATCTAATTATTAAAACAATAATCGAGCAGTCATCTATGCAGTGTTGTTGTTACTAATGGCCACATTACTCTGACAGTTACTCTTATGTTTTAAATCTCCGGAACAAACACTATTAATATGTTATAATATGTCTGTCATGTGTATGCTCATGAACTAGAACTCCTACGCGTCTAACTCCGTAAGAGGTTTTACCTTCTCATATGAGATTAAAGGCCCTTCACAATAAAACGTATCCATCCAACGTGGTGAAAACCAATATCCGCAAAAGACCAGATATGCTCGAATGGAAATCTAAAGTGGCAAGCTTAACAGATATACACGTAATGAATGATGAGCGTCTACCTACTGTCTTAGCAGCAAATTACTAGCAAACTACTGTAACAAATAGGAACATATACGGGTGCTTACATAGCATGTACTCAACATGTAATGAGCGCATCTTATGAATAATTAACGAACGCTCTTGAGCCAGTGTGCGTCCAGATCATCTCCAAAATGTAGTTGCGCCTTCCCACCTTATTGTACGATCGCCAAGTCTAAAGTTGCCCCTAAAAATAAAAAACAATAAACAAAAACATGGCCCAAAACAGGGTGCCAGAACATGTACAGATGGGGAAAGAAAACGATTTTTTTCAACCGGCAATCACACCCACCCAGGCCTTGGAAAGAGTGCCCTCTTTTGCTGGATCCTGGATCTGCCCCAATGTCCAATGATAAAACTTAGCCCTAGGGCATCTCCACAAATCCATGTGCATAGCTAATGAATACAACTTTACTCCTAATGTTTCACAAATGAATGGCAACTTAATGCTGACGTATCGAATACATTGGGCACAGTGCCGTTGTACTGTTTTTTTTGCTACACTGTCTTTTGGTGATTCTAAGTTTTTCAGACTCTGTTAAAGCTGGTAGATACTGGCAGAAATTCTGTTAAAATCTATTTGAACTTATTGCGGATGTGGCACAATTTATTAATGTTGCAATAAATTAAGATAGAAGTGTGATACAACTTTAGATCTGGTGATATTTGCGTTTTGTTTAGCCTTGGATATTTATACATTGTGATATCTATGATTTTCCAACTGCCTAGCACGATTATTAATTCAATAAATTGACTGTATTAAGAATAACACAATGAATAATAGGAGAAGGCCTCTTAGACTTTATTATCTTCGGAGTTGAGTTATGTGTTTACCGAGTCTAGTACGGATAGATCTATTTTAAATAAATCAAGTTCTGTTTTAAGTGAGTGTATTGTAGTTTATAGGTTTTCACATTGATGAGCATAATATAAAGATATAAACAGATCTACCAACTCACCCGATATTCAAATTAATCTCCAGGTCTCCCGATTACGTAAAATTTTTCGACCAATTTAACTAATTGTACACGTCTCCTGCAAAATACCCTGATTTTCCGTAAATTTGATTGATTTATCGTTTTTATTGAATAGATTTTTCGGCCTGTTCACTTCGTGATCCACGATAATGATAAAAAAGAGAAGCCATTTTCAATTTTATGGTCGCCACCAATGACGAATATTGCAGGGGCAGGAGACTGGTTTCTTAGGTTTTCACTTATGTTGTTGTTGTTGGTGTTGTTGCAACCATAACTTTAAAAGCGTCCAGCGTCTCCAGTTTTGAACGGACATGCATGAAATTTTGTACACGTAAATTAAACACCATTCCCAACAAACGTTCATCGCCCCTTTATTAAGTTACACCCCAGGGTATCCCCTACACCCACAAAACCAAAAACGCATTTCGTCAAGTAGTGTAAAATACGGTTACTTTCAGCAAACCCATATGTAGCTCGGTTGGTTAAGACATCGTTTAACATGACTGTTCTACAAAAGCGAAGGAGCCTACCACGGTAGACTCTGGCTATTGTATTTTTTGGTCTTAATTTTTGTTGGGAAGAACATTCAAATTATTTAAAATTATTTAACTTAATTTGCTCTTTCAAACATATTTCCTGCAAAATCTACTACTTTAAAATGTACAATCATGCGACGTGGTCTAATAGTGCTATGGTAATTAATAATTGAAATGCATTTACATCCCGAAATCGCTTTGAAAGCACGGACCTGGTGAGTGGTCACTCTTGTAAGGCTTAAAATTAAGGAAACAAATATTGGGCCATGCTTTCTCGTAGTCTTAAAATCTTTAGATTAAAAAAAAAAAATCTCCAGATTTTTTTAAGGTTTTAATTTTGATGACTTGTAGGTTGGTAGGTCTGTATAATATACTTGTATTTTACTATACAAGTAAAATTTGCTGATGCTAAAATTAGTAATTATAATCATATTTTTCCAATGCTTTTTAAAACAATTACTTTTCATACTAGTACTGTATATTTTATTATTGATATCATGTTTCACAAAGACATCTATGGCTGCAGATCATTTTTATCTGTTTAAAAGACACTATTTTATTTTTTATGACAATCGATTTTATTTATTGTTTTTTTTTACATACATTTTGAAAAACATTATGCATGCTAATATTAGCTCAAGTGCCAAATGTCAAATGGTCAGGAGATTAATTGGTCAAGTGCATTTATTAGATTTAATTAAATCCATTCTATGGATGACAGTGACAAATGCCATTGTCAATTGGAACACCTTGAAATCCACTGCAATGCATCTTACTCAAGATGGTATTATTGTACAATGGTAGAATCATTGGAAAAGTGTTCGGCAATGGCTGCAGTAGGACAAATGTGGTTTATTCAAAGATCAATTAAAACCTTCCCTACCAACTTTGATCTTCATGAAACTGCGCTAAAGGTCATCTGTACTATATTTGCTTTTATATTGCATTTTGTTTATATTTGACTGCATCAATTTGCACTCCAATATTTATCAACCATCACACAAACATTTCAATTATTTTAATTGACTTAAAGCTAGGACCAGTGATTACCATGTATTTATTATTGTTTAACATTTACAACAACAGAATAGTAAACCATTGGTAGGATTATTTGAAAAACTTTCATCAATGGCTAAGATATATATGGTACATGGACTTGAAGATCAATTAAAACCTTACAACTTTTGTCTTCCTATAACCGCACTAAAGTGTATCTGTACTATAATTTGTATACTGTATTGCATTTTGTTTATATTTGATTGCATCAATTTACACTCCAGTATTTGGCAACCGTCACACTGGTATTTCAATTATTTTTAATTGACTTAAAGCTAGAACCATGAATTTATTGCTTATAACTTACAATAAAATTGCCTTCACACAGAACTGTACTGGTAATATTGCGGTAATTCACAAATACCGGCTTTTGTGTGAAAGTTTACTCTCTCTTCAATGCCGGCACATTGCCGGCATTCGTTAGACCGCCTCAGACCCTAGACATATTACCGTTATATTACCGTCACTGCCTTAAGTCGGATGTGTATGAAAGGTTCTACAGTGTAATGCTTGCTTATGCAGTGAAGCATGACTAAACAAATGTCAAAGTTGGGAAACCTTTATTATTAGACTGGCGATTTTACGCCTTTTGCTCGAACCCTTTCACACAGGAAACCATCATATTACCAAAATTTGACATGTGTGAAAGGGTTGAGACTGGCAATAAATGCCGGCATGGTTATGATAAAATTGCGGGTTTTCCGTGTCAAAGTAGCATAACAGCATAGGAAACATTGGTAGAATCATTGGAAAAAGCAGTAGATAAGGTTAAACCTTCCAACTTTTATATAAAGCCACACTAAGTACATCTGTACTATGTTTGCTTTTATGTTGCATTTTGTTTATATATGTTTACATCAATTTCCACTCCAATATTTTTCAACTGTCACACTGGGATTACAGTTATTTTTAATTGACTTATATGAAAGTCCAGTAATTACCATGTATTTATTATTGTTTAACACTTACAATAACAGAAGAGTAAAATCACTTTAAAGTAAATCATTTATAAATTTCAAACTCTGTATGCCAGAAATATTTTTGAATTGATATTCAGACACAGGGCATTGAACGAATTAATAAACTGCGTTGAACTCATCAGACACATTACAAATTCTATATTAAACATCTCTAGACAGAATTATATATTCAATTCAGTTTCTATGATGATTTAGTTGGCAAGGCCCCTTGGAGGAATTTTGAATAAATGCGACTACAAACCACAAAAACATGCAATCACTTTCACACAAAAAATACCGCAAGGATACCGTATCCTTGACGCCATTATTGGCCGTGTTTCCGCAGAAAAAAATATCCGATAAATTATCATGATAAAAATTATCCGATAAAACTTCTGCATAAACGGTTGTTTAACCTATTCTGACGTAATACAATTTTCCGATAATAATCCGATAATTGACCTAAATGCGATAATATTTTAAAAGGGAAAAGCATAAAATTTTCAGTCTTATGTAGAAAGTACTGTTTTTACCAGTTTTTTCCAACTTTGGACCTTTGTTTTGCTTCACTGCATAAGCCGGAATTATACTGTGGACCCATTCACACACATCCAGCCTAAACCATTAACAGTAATATAGTGCCAGTCGGAGGCGGTCTAACAAATGTAACTAAGGATTAACTTCTTTTTATTTATACTGTGCATGGTTTTTTAGAATTTTAATGTTGAATTGATTTGTTATTTTGATTACTGTGTATTCACGATGTAACGATTTTGAAATAAACTCACTAAAATGAAATGAACACCGTGGTTTTCCCTAAGCATCAACGTTGCAAGTTACCTTGCTGAAGATGTTTAAATATTTGTTTGATGTGAACCTTGAGGGAGTAGAAAGTCATTGAGTGTGTAACATCTGGTTCATAGTGTCTTGAGACTATTCTGTATTAAGCACTTGCATAAATCGATCTTCATAAGACATTAAGGAAGAATGAGGAAAGCCTCTTTTTGGTAATGGTTTAATGGTTCCACCAGGTTAAATTTCTAAAGATGTTAGCGCATTGAACAGGAAGGTAGGTGACACTCAGTAATTCTTAAAAAAAATAACACCCTCCAGCTAGGTAGGTGCACCATGATAAATTACTAGGTAGTATTATTTGTTGATTTTATTTATACTTTAAGGTCAGGCCAACAAGTAATTGTTGTTTATGATTTTATTTCTAATTAGTCTGTTACTATCTGTATTTTACTATGTACTTGTAGGGAATTTCTGACCATTTCTTTAGTAGAAATGTGGCCCAGCACCTTCAGTGGGAATTGTCTCATGCATCACGCAGAGGAGGCAAATAGTTCTACCCTTTAAAAAAAATAACTCTGTTAAACATGGTAGATAATGGTAGTCAAAAGGTAGATATAGGTAGTTAACAGGGTTAACCCTATAATAATTACCACCAACCTTACTATCTATTACTATCAACCTTACCACATAAACACATTATTATGCGATTATTACCAAGACCCATAAATCTCTCAATACAAGGTCTTCTCCCCTCTCAAGGGAGAATACCAAGGATGATTAGCAAAGCTCTACCAGTGCATAGGAAAATATAGCCATTAATAGACCTTCAGACGACACCATGACAATCAGTTTCTTATTAAAGATATCAGTAATATTAACAAATATAGTACCTAGTTACTAGGTAATTTTTTGTGATGCTAGGTAGACCTCTCTAGTAATTTAACATGGTAGACCCACCTTGTTGGAGGGTGTTACTTTTTTCCAAAGGTATATACAAAGTTGATGTTCCATCAGAGTTTGTATCTCTTGTTTTTCTATAAATAACTTAATTTAAACCTAAAATTTAAACTAATTGATGAGTAGGCCTATCAGAGTGTAAGATTACCTAGTTCTTTCTTAATTTATATTATGATCACATTTAAGTCCTATAGTACAGGCAATATCCAAATTGTCACAGGTAATATTATTATGAAGTTGTTCTTATGAAAACAAGAGCTTTTTATCCCATTATGATTAATCGTGGCATACCGAAGGAAAGTAATTAATCGCGCCAGTTGGTTTGCAACGATTAATAATTTCTTGTGTGGATATTTGACAAGATTTTTAGTTTCTGCTTGTGAAGGATTGATGGCACAGGAAGAAGTTGAGTCTAAAGAATTTCAATGTCTTCAGGGGGATTAGATTCACGATCTCCTGTACATTATTATTATTCTTGAGGTAGTAACCTTCTAACAGTTCAATTTTTACAACCAGTTTTAAGCCGTGGCAGAGACGGGGATGCGGATGTTGAAATCACACACCCATAAATTTTATCAAGAGTAAAGTTCTTTTAGAGTTTAATATCCGAGCAAATAAATGTCGATTACAATATTTGAACTTGAGACCCAACCATGATAGAGCTGAGGTGGCTTGGCCTGTTTCTACTGAAAACACAAAATAATTGATTAAAATTAATCGGTTTTTTTATGCATGTCCTTTGATCTGCCCGCGTTACAACTTATTTTTCCTCTCAGTGAAATCGGAAAGACTTTTCTTTTTTTTGAGACTTTAAGGGCATGTTTCTAGTGGAGAGAAAAATCGATTAACAATCGGTTTTAGTAAAAGTTGATTATTTTCTGGCAGTAGAAACGGGACCATTTAAAAAAAAAACCTGATTAAAAATTCAGATTAAAACACGCTATGGATTGAGGGTTGGAACGGCAAATAATCTGATTGTGCACTATTTAGCGGAAATGCAAAAATACCGATTACTGTAGATCCCTTATTTTCGCGGCCCTAAATGTTCACGATTTTACAATTTTTAACATTTCGCGACTTTTATTTTCGCGATGGGACGTTTTCAAAGCACTATAATTTTCGCGATTTTTACCTGTTATTACATTGGACATAGATCAGTTATTTGTTCGGAAACTATTGTTTAGTTGAGAACCACAATTTTAGTTTTAAAACTAGAGTGCTTGTCCGTGATAAACAATGTTTAATAGGCCCCCGATTCACCTACCTCAAATATCGCGAGGTATCAGTATCAGGCTATCGTAGCGACGGATCGCGAGCCGACTCTGGTTCTAGACTGAGGCTAGGCCTAATAAGCCGTTTTCAGAAAAAAATTTTTCCACTTTTATTCACCCATTGCCACGTAAATTACTACCATCCATTAGGCTACTATTGTTTATTGACCAATGATGGGAAATGTCGTTTCGAAAAAAACTTGATTTCAGTATTTTTATCGTCGGTAATTTATCTTGCAAATTATTTTTCAATGAACATGTGTTTACTGTGAGAAGCATTCGACCTCGAAGTGTATAGCGCCACCTAGGCTAGGTTACAATAAAATGGCAGCCTCCAGTAGCGGAAAATGTTTCGAACTTTGCCTTCAAACTAGGATTTTTTAACCAACGAATAGGGTGATTTTGAAACCCAAATTATTACGATAGTTACATTTACAACATATCTATCTGGGAATAGTTCCAAAATTATTATTTTCACAAAATAAAATTATTTTTAGACGATCTTCTCAGCCTACCCGCGAGACCTCCACCTACTCATCGTAATTCCTATAATTTTTTGTTGAGAATTTCGCAGCCTTCAATTTTCGCGATTGTCAAGTCTTCGCGAAATTCGCGAAAATTAAGGGCACGCGAACATAAAGGGATCTACAGTATTATGTGACTTAGGTCAAATCACAGACACTACAACAAAACAACAGCCTAGGCTTAGCTTTATTTGATTCAAATGTGAACTGTTATTGTGTCCTTAACAAGAGCATTTTAGTCATGTGGAATGGAAAATAACATTAAAAATTATCTTTCCATGGGCCAACCTACTGAGTCTATCATCCATTTCGTAACCAGTCCAATGAAACGATATAACGTTTTCTGCCGTTTTTAATCATGAAAAATCAAATGGCTGGTTTATTGTCGATAGTAAAAAATAACATTGCTGAAATATGCTATTCTTCTGAATGTGGTCGCGAGAAAATGCTGGTAAAACTTGGGGTTGTAAATGTAAACAAACTAGTGAGCAAATCCAGCCAATTCATCCCAAAATTGAGAGCTCTTCGCTTGTGGGTATTTGTGACATAATTAACCCCAGGATGGTGGTCATTTAACCATTTTCACTGAGGGGAAAAATAAGTTGCAATGCGAACAGACCAAATGACACTCATAAAAATATTGATTAATTTTAATTGATTATTTTGTGTGTTTTCAGTAGAAGCATGCCTTAAGACAAGGCTGAGGTGTGAAATTCCGTTTTTCATGTGATAGCAATTAGCGAAAAACACTTGGGTGTATACGCCCATACCAAAGCGGGTTGGAGGGGGGCTCATGATGTCCCTGATGTCAAATTCTGAGTACGACCACAATGTACCATAACAAGTCGATCCGACAATAAGACGCGGAAAGCTGCGCACAGTAGCTGTAGCTGGTTAGTGTCACCAGCTGATCGTGCACTGCACGCAATCACTTTTACTTAGCCAAAAAAACCGGGCTAATATTCCTATTCTACAACCGCCTATACAAGGTGATTGAAGATTAGAGTGCGGCTACTGATCGAACTATACAAGCAAGATCAGTGATCGTGAATGAATCGGATTCTGTGTCGTCCTTGCATTTATACTATTAACATCAGCTGCTATGCAAATTTCGATTATGCCTGTGGCGAAAGTCACCGAGTGTAGTAGCCTGAGGTGTTATTCGCAATTTGCATAACTCTAGAAACAAAAAATAATATATTGTATACAGTTTTAATAAGGAAGTAAGCATTTAAAGTGTATTTATAATGATATTTTAGTTCAATTTTAATGTTAATGTATTACCAGTTGATGATTAATTAATTGTTTCATATCTCGTAGATATTTAAAGTGACAC
>JAOTQE010114177.1:0-13016 GCA_025631205.1 Nesometra sesokonis
TTGTGGACCCCCCCCCCCCCCCCCCCCCCCCCCACTAAATCCCTGCATCATGCTTTCTAAATAGAGTTTCACTGTGAGGTTAGGAAGTGGTGCTGTTAGATCAAGGGGAGGAACCTAGTGTGCAGCCAGGTTTGAATGTGGTACCTTTTTTCTATGACCGCTAATTCAGTTTTCAAAACCAAAATACTAAGATATAAATAAAATTCTAAAAAACGCCTATCTTTGTGAAGAGGATTTCTTATCATTGGGGATTTTAAGTGTAAGTAAACGAGCTCAACAAGTATCTCTTAATTGAATGTAGATTCAACAAATTAACACCATCTTATTTCAATTTAAATTTCACTTTATTCAATCATAATTATAAAACACAAATACATATTTCCCAAAAGTTGTCATCATATTAATAAAACAATTTACTTTAATGCAATAAAGATATTAAATGAATTAAACAATAGTTTAAAGGAAATTAAAAATCATAATAAATTTAAATATTCACTTAAAAAATAAAAATAAAAACTTATATATCTGCCAACTTTGTTTTGCGACCAATGCGCGAGAAATTACCTCCCCCCCACCCCCTTCCATTGCTGGGCCACGTTTTTTCTGATTTCAATCTGACAAGCACAAAAAAAGGAAAAAAGGGCATTTGCAATTTTTTTTTTTTTTCATTCAAATTATGACTTCTTTGAGTACTGTTTTTACCATATTTTTCTCTATATTGTCTCATGCATGAGAAAAAATGCATGACTGTTTATGTATGAGAATTTTGCTATAATGTAACATAACACAGGGACGGATCCAGGATCGTATAAATGAGGGGGCACAAAATTCCCAGCCTGATGGGTGTGTTCAGGGTTTCAAATTTAACAAGCAAAACAAAAACGTTATTTACATGGTTTTCAACAACTCTATGCTGCAGTTGCCAGCATTTGGCTATTCTTTTTTTTTGGGAAATTTTTAGTGGTGGCGCATGTAATATAAGACTTGTACTTTTGATGGTTTTAGAGGAGACCAGATGCGCCCCCTCTAAATCCACCCCTGTAATAGGTCTCAATGCTTGCTTTATACATGTGATTACTATCAGCTTCTCATGATTTAACATTGCAATTTTTACAACCGATTGCGATGCAATGCTGGTCTCAATATGGTATTATACATTAAATGTATTTCAATGATATTATCTACCCATTTCGGCTTGGGTCGCTGAGCAAACCCACTTGCTTGATGATTTGGACAAGTGGTTTTTGTGATTGATCATCCACATTTCAGTTACGCACCTATCCAAGAACAAGTACATTTTTTTCAAATAAAAGCAAAAGCATGATATTTAAATGTAGTAAGGTAACAGATGATGATATACTTTCTATTCACATTAATAATAATTTACTAGAACAAGTGAAATACATACGATATCTTGGAGTTAAACTAGATGAAAATCTAGCATGCAATGCCCATATATCCCAACAAAGCAAAAATCTAGGTTATAAAGTTACACTTCTTGGTAGGTTAAGTAAATTGCTTCAGCAATCACTACTTAATAAACCTTATATAACTACAATACAATCGAGTAGTGATTATGCACTTACAGTTTGGGGAAACACAACCGAAAAAAATAAAAATATTATAAAAAGGTTTCAAAAGAGATGTGCTCGCTTTTTAACAAAAAACTTTGATTATATACATTATAGGGGTGATGATTTGATTAAAAGTTTAAATTGGGCAACACTTGAACAGAGGAGGGACTATGCACTTAGCTGCTTTATGTATAAATGTGTGCATGGTTTTAGACCATCACGACTCACTGATGAAATTGAACTCATTTCTAACAGGCACACCCACAATACAAGAAATACACATAAACTGAATGTTGTAATTAATACGAATCTTGAAAAATTGTCTGAATCTTTTAAGGTAGCAGGCGCCAGATGTTGGAACGCTCTCCCTGTCGGTCTATAGAATAGTCAAACTATTAGTAGTTTCAAAACAAATTAATAGCGTTTATTTTATATTACTTAAACAACAATCTTTTCAATATATCAATAACTATTTTATTAAATAAGTAATGTATCAAATTATATGAATTTACATCCCTATCGATTCAAATTGGCATTATCATCAGGGTGACTCTATCTTGGTCGCTGTCTCTGAGCACCCGGTCGTCTGTGGCAGGGCAAATGTGTTTCCGGTTCCTTTGGTCACCTAGGTAGGGGGCCGGGACTGCGATAGAGCAGAGACGGATGGCGACACTCCGCTGATTTTTGGCCATTATTTAAATTTTTCGCATTATTATTTTTTTTTTCCAGGACCATTTGAAAACCAGTGTATATAACCTGATTAATTTTAATAGGGTGTATGTCACTGAAATGCTATCCTGGCTAAATAAGTTATAAATAAAAATTTAAAAAAATAAAATTATTATTATTATCATCATCATCATTATCATCGTCATCATCATCATCATTAGTTTACATCCTCGAAACTTCATCGTTATTTAACAAAGGTTAACTAATTATTTGATGTAAAACAAATTGCATAATTTAATAATTATTTTTTAATTGTTCTATGTGAAATCATTAAAAAAAACATGAAAAATGTAACTATTATTGTTAATTTAATTAAAATGTTTCTCTTATACAGGAGCTAGATGAAGTTACAGATTTAACCCTGCATCATTATTCAAACAATACTATTTTTGTTTATGGCACCACAAACGGCCGTGTCTTTGGATTTCAGTTGGCTACTTGTTTCCGTTATTTGCCAAAAACCTGTACATCGAATCCATATTGCAACTGGGATGCAGCAAATTCACGCTGTGTTTCGATTCTTGATGAGTAAGTGTTTAAGTGCTTTTTTAACAAATATTTGTCAAAACTGTTTATATAAAACTGAATGCTTAAAACTATTGTACGAGCAGTGGCAAAATATTGAATGAGTTGGAGATGAGTTCAATATTTTGCCACAGCGAGTACAATATTTATTTATATGTCCCAAAAATAGGAATTCAATATTATATGTATTATTCAAATATAATACTTGTAAGTTCAGATTTGTCAGACCTTAGATTAGGCCTAGTCCTCCACCTAGCTGGGGCCTATGTCTTCTAAAATCCATGTCATCTTGCAGATATTCATGTAAACCTTAGTAATCCTTCATAATCAACCATTGTAAATTATTGCAAAATGCTGACTTTTTAACAGGTTGATCTCTACTATAGTAGAGGCTATTTATGGTTTGATCCTAAAAAAATTCTATTAAAAAATATTTTTGCATTTTCTTTTAGGCATATAGGTGGATATTTAGCAAAATGTTTTTCCAGTCTTCTAGGTGCTGCATTAGCCAAATATCAAAGGTCAATGACCTTAGAGGGCATAAGGAATCATTCCAAGACGACCAATGGTCATAGAGATTTGATTTTTGTTTAAAATTGTTCAGAAAATTATGTTTCTATTTGCTCTAATGCAAACTTTTTCTCTAGTTTTTTTCCATTTGCAGGTCACATATATCTCTATTTCGGTCTAGCACATGTGTTAAATTTAAAAAATGCAGTGGCTATTTCTTATGACGAGTCGTAAGAACAATTCCATGGTTATCCTTACGACATTGGTTTATGCATGCGCACTAACATAATTTGTTGTCTATTGATACCGAGCCCTGCAGTACCCGAATGATTGGCTACAGAATGAACGAATGTCTGTTGTGCATTGGGGCTGAATTTGAGTCGCCTTGTGTTAATTTTACGTTATTGATCAAATTATAAATGTAGAAATACGCCTAATAATAACCCTACTTAGGTGGTTAGCTCCTCTAGGCTAAACTAGTCTAGAACTAGGCTATACCTAGATCTAGACCCAGCAAGGCTAGCCTACTAAAGTTAGAGTTCTCTTGGCTAGCCATCTGCTCAGACTCTTTGCTTTCAACGCTCATCTTAGAGCCGTTCCTTGAGGCTTTTACTTGCCAAAAACCCACTCCTATCAGCTTGCCCTCCAAGTCCACACACACATCACTCACACACACACTCATACTTGATTTGTTGTAAGAATAGATGGCGCATTATTTTTACCAGACGTAAGAGTAGTTGTATGTCATAAAAGAATGTCGTAAGAATAGACAACACATTATTCTTACAACTAGATGTAGGCGTATAGTGCTCATGCATAAACCAGAATAGCCATAGAATTATTCTTACGACTTATCATAGGAATAGCCACTGCCTAAAAAAACACATACAGTTGAACCTCCCGTAAGTGCACACCTCCCATAACGGACACTAATTCAAAGACCCGTTTTTTTCTTCCTATGTAATCAGTGTATTTGGTACCTCTCGTAAGTGAACACCTCCCGTAAGCGGACGCGGACACTATTGATCTTAAAATTTGGATTTTCGTATGTAAATTTACCTCCCATAAACGGACATCACAGAAATTTTAGTGACCTTTCTGTACAACGAATACAAATTTCTGTACAAAATAGTCCTTATACTGTAATGGCTGAGAATCGTATTACTGAACCAATCTTAAAAATGATAAAAAATATTTAATAAAATACAGAATGCAGTGTCTAGAAATTTGAGGGGCCATTTGTGCAGAGAAAGCCGTAAAATTTGAGACATAAGGCTTATTCATAATTTTACATTAATTTTTGGCCCTCTATCAGTGGAAATTCTCGTAAGCGGACACCTCCCGTAAGCGTACACTTCCCGGTCCCGAGGGTGTCCACTTACGGGAGGTTCAACTGTAGTAGTGAATTAGCAGTATAGAGCATTATCATCAGTTTCTATCGATTCATGTAAAAGGCTGTGTTTCTGCAGGAAAAATTATCTGATAAATTATCGCAGTGAAAATTATCTGATAAAAATGCTGCAGAAATGGGTGTTTAACCTATTTTAATGAAAAAAATTATTTGATAACTATCTGATAATTGACCTAAATGTGATACTTTGACTTTGACCCACGGTCAACCTTGATCCTTTTGTGAAAATTTCACAGCGGTGCCACACGAGAGAAATCACCAGAACTCTACAATTCATTATGGTCTAGACTGAGTTTGTGTAGTCTTTTAACTTGATTTAATTGGATAATGTTTTATTGCATAATCTGAATTTTCTGACGAAATAGAAATCCACAACTTAACCCTTTCACTGCCGGGTGTTATTCCCACCAATGTGCTGGATATGTTTGTATGGAAAATAGGTGATTTTTAAATGAATGTCAAAAAATACTAAACGATATTGTTTCAGAATTAGTTTTGCGTTTAGGGTCGGCAAGATTTAGCCTATTGAAAAAATCGAAAATTTGCATAATGATAACGTAACATGATGTCATGGCATCCATTTTGATTCAATTTTTCATCAAATCTGTGAAAAAACTACTTTTTCTACAAGAAATGTTTATTGGATACATTTTTTAACACTGGATCAAAATACAGATGTAAAAATAATGACTTATCATACCCCAGTAGTACTGAGGAAGGCCGTTTTACCACATTTTATTATACACAGTAGTACCAGATGCAGGCAGTGAAAGGGTTAACACACAATTTTTTTTTCTTTTTAGGTTTAGTTATTTTTATAAGAATCACTTTTGTAGATTAGGATTCATTATATTTTCTTCAATTGTATAGCTGTATCCTCTACTTTGACTTCGATAATTTGCAACTCCTCCACCTTCACAGTTTCTTTCTTTTCTCATAATATCTTAGCCACCGATTTCAATATCATCATTAATTGTTTATCAAGGCGTATTTCATTTAGAGCTACTATACTATTATTTTCAATTAAATATCTAATTTCAACAAATTTACCAGAGAGAGAAGCAATGTTTAAAGCTGAAATATTTAGTCCTTTACCATTCAACAATTTGTCTATATCTGTTAACAAGTCAATCTTATTACTGTTTGAGTAAAATTTTAAATATCCCATTTTGGTCTTTTGGTTGGAACTTTAATAGCTCTTTGGTATTCATTGCTATAGCATTTTTGATTGATTGATTTATTCGGTGTTGTAGAACACTAAGGATAACCCACGAAAGTCTGAAGTGAACTTATTTCCAGTGGGGTCCTTCTGGTGGTGATTGGTAGGAATACTGGGAGACAATCCCCTGCTCTTTTTTGAAGAGTGCACTACATTCTTTAACATGCACATTAGCCATGTTGTACACAGGACCAACGGCTTAACATCTCATCCAAAGGACGGTGCACTAGTAACTTGTACTTGGACCCTCCAGCTGAAGCACATGGAGAGTGGCATGGTGTTGAATCGAACCATGGACAAGTGAGTCTTGGTTCAGTGCATAGCACACTGATTTCAACCAGCTAAACCAACTGAGCTAAATGCCACTCTCAAACATTATGTTATAACATTATCTATGTTATATCATTATCTGTTTTCCTGGAATCTTGTAGGTATCTTCCTTTAAGATATCATCTAATGTAAATTCAAATTCAGTATCATTTCCTCTAATCTTTCAGACCTAATATCTCAACGAATGAGTTTGATGATGCGACTGAGAGTAAGTATAACTTTAAGTTACATTTTGTTTCAAATTATTGTATATTCTGCGACATTTAATAATGTTTGTACCCAAAAACTGGCAAAATAACTCATACAAATTAAATTTAAATATTTACGTGAACATTTTTAAGTAGAATGAGATGTGTGAACTTGGTTTATTTAAAAATGCTTATCTTATAAAATTAAGTTAAAGCCATTCTTCATTTTGTTTTATGTAAATTTAATTTCATTTTGTTTTCGTTTACTGGTTTATTTAATGCGAGGTCTCACCACAAAATGTGTTGCATCATAGGTAAGATCAAATGGAGATAATCACCAAAATAGGTCTGAAGACAAATTTTTGAGAAATTTAGTTTCAATTAATTATAAGTACTATGGTACTTATATTTCATTATACTTTTGGGGTTAGTTTATATGGGGTGGTGCAGCCAGTGCATTCTCCCCCCCATTATTGGCAAAACATAGTTGCGGCCCCCCCCCCCTTATATTATGAGCGCTGGGTATAAAATTGACTCAAAAAGCATAAATAAGACTTAAATTTGGGCCAAACATGGTACCAGAACAAGCAAAATGGGGATTTTTTTTTCTTGCCAAAATTAAGCCTGTGACATGCACACCCGGACCTGGAGAAGGGCGCCCACACCCCCCACCCTTTTGTCAGATCCTGGATTCGCCCCCTGAATACAATATTACAATTACAGAATATAGTACATTAGCATACATGAACAGGGCAGTAGTTATGTTGGGCAGAGGGAGCCACCCACCCTAAAAATGTTCCACCCACCCTAAGCATCTTAATAAGGTGAAAATACTGTGTTTAATATTTTTATCCTCCACACTTACATTGTTGCTGCGAATACATAGATTTTTCTAGCTACATCTCTGAGGAAAAGCTCGAGACCAGCAAATGAGAAGTATTAAGTTAGTTTATATAGTAATTTAGTTAGTTTGCAAGTTAAGTACCTTATTACTGAGAACAGATGATTCACTAAAAAATGTTCGATTCTGAATTTGTATTGAGTAAGTTTAGTTTGATGAATGATGAATACCTTTAAATTAAATATAATATCTATGCCCAAGTTTATTAATGTTATGTTAATTAAAAAATCAATAGACCAAATGTGAGGTCTCACCACAAAATGAGTCGCATCATAGGTGAGATGAAATTGAGATAATCACCAAAATAGGTATGAAATAATATTCTTGAGAAATTTATCTTTCATTAATTATGATTACTATGGTATGTATATTTCACTATAAAATACATTTCAGGTCAGTTTTCATGCATGAGAGCATCCTTTATGCAAATGTTCTGAGATTTTTAGTCTTTTAATAGTTTATTTTTAGATAATAGTTTAAGCTATATTTTCATACGTGAAAACTTCAAATGCTCATATCTTTGGATCTACTTGTGCAATCAATGTCATTTAAAGTGTTTATGTAATGCTCTAATAAAAAGTACCAATAATTCAATTTTGGATTTTCTTCTATGAGACTCATTTTGTGGTGAGATATCACAAATTAGTCATGGCCTCATTGTGTCCTTGTATAGACAAACAAACCTAGAATGTTCTGGTCTAATGCAATAGGTTTATTGTTTGGGGTAAAGTATGTATAGAAGTTAGCCTCTATGATAGGTATGTTATTATTATTACTTATATCAGGATTGATTTATAGATCCCTCCAAAGCCCCTTTCACAAAGAATATACTGCAATGTTACCATAACCATGCCTGAATTTGAAGTTTATATATATGGAAATTTTGTTTTGAAAAAATTGCCCATAAAGTAATCTAAAAATAATCAATTAAAACACTATATATGTCAGAAAATGTGCATGGAAGACACATTCCTGCACAACAACTGACCTAATAAAAGTATATTGTAATGAAATGTACTATAGTACTTACAATTGATTAAAACTAGATTTCACAAATTTGAACTTCAAACCTATTTGGTGATTATCTGAATTTCTTCTCTCATACGATTCAACTCATTTTGTGGTGAGACCTCGCATATGTATGTGAGGTATTTGTTCTTTATAGAGATATATCATAGATTTATTATTTACGGCTAGATGGTGAACTTCTACAGAATAGATAGCCGCAAAGTGCAGTTCCATGTAAGCACCTACCATTCTGAAATCCATTCAGTCAAACCGTGTAAAGTCCTAACGCTGTTGCTACATCAAAACTGCGCCAATCTTTCATAAAAGTTTCAAATTTATCAATAAATGAAAGTAAAATTAATCCAAATATAAAGATATTGACAACATAAAATATATGTGACATATAAATAATTTGTATGACAAAAGAATGTTAAAAATACAATAATTATAAAACAGTTTAATGATTATTTAACTTACATGTTTGTGACGGAGGCTGGCAAAATCAAAATAGTAGGTGCCTACATGGGACTGCCATTTTACAGTGTTAAGATCACTCATCTAGCTGTAAATAATATATCTATGACATGTATAGATATTTTTTTACATCTCCATCTCAATTCATAATTTCAGAATTTACCAGTAAAGCAGTCTGCGATAATAATACTGCAGTCTTGAAATTTGCTCAAAATTCCCCTCAAACCTGTTTAAAGGAAGAAGGCAAAATATGCCGTTTGTACTTGGTGGCATCTGTGAAAAACAGCAACTCGGATCTGTCATTGAACTTGGACGTAATGCCTAATAGACCGAACGAAGTATACATCGAATCAAGAACCATAACAGGATCACTCTCCAAATATATTTACTATACAATTAACATCACTGTTAATGAAGCAGTTAACTTCACTTTTTCATTGTCATCTGGTTGTTCCCTGAAATTTGAAGTTGGTGTTGATGACAAAGGTGTTTATTTTTAGATTTATCCTTAATATATTGACTTAATTTACATTAATTTTTACACACAGTAATTCAGAGGTATGGATTGCTGTAAGCAGTCTTTAGACAGTCTTAACGTTAAGTTGACTTTGATTATGAAGTCACACACAGTCTTTAATGATAGACTATTTCTATACCATAATCCTAACAGTTAGCAGCCTTAGGGCCAATTCGGCACATTTTTTTTTCATTTTTAAACATATCCACCAGTATTTCACGGTCTTGCCTGAACGGGTGTTAGTTTCAGACTGCCTGCGGATTTAACACCTAACAGCCTGATATGCTAATCCTTCAATTTACTGGGTATTTACCTGTAAAAATTCAGTTTGAGTTTACACTAAAATTACCTACAATAGTGCCCTTGATTGTTACTAAGAAATGATTGTGATCAATGCTGAGGTTATAATTGTTTTCAGGAACGAGAAGCAAAAGACAATGCATCCTGTGACCAGGATATTTTATCTTATTAAAATATTTTTTATGATAACAATCAACAATAAATTGATTTCATATATAAATTTTTTTAAACAATGGAAAGAATTAATTTCCATTCATTTATTTTATTTATTTATTTATTTTGTGTCACATCCAACAGCGAGTTTTCTCTCCACTTACAGGATGAGATCTACGCCATGCTTTCTAAACCAAGTCTCATTATGAGGCTTAAGGAGAGGCATTGTTAAGTTGTGGGAACCAACCTGGTTCGAACCCATGACCTCGGGATTGGAAGGCAAGCATGCTAACCACCAAGCTACAGCGCCACTCCTACATTAACATGTATATGGTGACCAATATATTTTACAAAATGTATTGAAATGACGTCACAGTGAATAAATCGGTTAAAATCATCATTTTATCATCATTGATTATGATGTCATTTGATTAGATTTGGGAAAATAATGTTATCCTTGTACTCATTAAAGTTTCATCTCTTCTATTCTAAATATTTTTCGAATGCCATGTAATCTATACAGTTGAACCTCACTGTGCAGACACCTCTCGTAAGCGGACACCTCCCATAACGGGCACTAATTCAAAAACCTGTTCTTGCTATCTAATCAGTGTATTTGCTACCTCTCATAAAGCGGACACCTTCCGTAAGCAGACACGGACTTTTTTTGTCTCAAAATTTGGATTTTTTTAGGTAAATTTACCTCCCATAAGCGGACACCCCGGAGAATTTAGTGATTTTTCTGTACAACGAACACAACTTTCTGTACAAAATTTCTTATACTGTAATGACTAAGAATTATATTACTGAAACAATGTTAAAAATAATAAAAAATATTTAATAAAATGCAGAATACGGTGTCTATAAATTTGAGAGGCAATTTGTGTTTAGAAAGTCATGAAATGGGAGACATAAGGATGTCCGTATACTGTATATAATTTTACAACTTTGGCCCTCTATCGGCGAAAATTCTCGTAAGTGGACACCTTTCGTAAGTGGACAATTTTCCCGCACTCGAGGGTGTCCGCATACGGGATTTTCAACTGTAGAAGAAAACATTTTATGTCCATTTATTGTTGATTGTTTTATCGAGACTATAGACTCAAAAAGCAAAAAAAAGATGTTTCATCAAGTACTGAAAAATACTGGCTAGTAGCACTATCCCAAATGATGTGGTGCAGTCTGATAACCCATAACAAGAACCATTCTAACAAAACGAATGTCGTGAGTTTGATTCCCGATATTGTAGTACATGTTCATTTTTTTCGAAATCTATTCTGTACATAAAAATATTTTAGTTTTTACAAATGAAATATTAGTCTACCTGTGGTAGAGTATAATAGAAGACAGTTTTATACCCCAACATTTCAGTGATAGCATAAACCTTAAGAGTTATCGCTCTTGTTATCACCATAACTTGCCATTTTGGGGAATATGACCATTTACCTATGTCAAAGGTCCACAAAATTTTTGCTGTTTTTCAAAAGCCCAAAATATTTTAACCAATGATCAAGTAGACATACATTTACAGAATGTTGTAATTTGTGTGTGTTCTAAAAAAGTGTACCAAAGTGTTAAATCCATGGCTTTCCTTTTTGAAATTGTATGTTTGTTTATTTGTTTAGATTTTGTTTCGCAGTTTTCAATGAATTTTTATTTTTTTTTAGAAATATATGATTCTGCTGAAAAATTTTTCGAAAGTACGAAAACTTTTGATGATGAGGTTGAATGGTACAGATACTGCATTTTAAGATGGCCTCAGGAGATAGCAGTAAGTGTTGATTGTAAATTACTTAAGAGAGAACAAACCTCGGAAATGGAGCTTTAACTGTTTACAATTTCGTACACACTGTCATTTTTGCAGATTTGTCAACCTTACCAACTTGGTTGGTGGAGGTAATAAATAAATCAAAACCAATTTCCATATAATTAACTCCAAGAAATAATAATAGTATCATAGTAATAATTCAGTGCTCCAAGCAATCAAACACTCAATCATGTCAACTGATGATGACAAAATTAATGTCGAAATGTTTAATGTTGATATCATTTTATATTATTTTCCACAGGATACTTGCCAAGATCGAATTACAAAGCAAGAAAAGAAAGGAGTGTCTCGATTTCCACGATCTCAAGATGGGCCTTGTTTTCAAGCAGATGCTAAATGAGAAATTTTTTTTTAATCTAAAGCCTGTTTTTTTATCAATCATAAATACCAAAAATGGTGGTTTGAAATTGCATTTTCGATTGTGATAACATAATTATGATTTTCACAGCGATTGACAGGAAAAGGGAACATTTTTTATGTTAATCCCAAGCTCAAAAAAGTTAAAGATTTGGATCGTTAAAGCTGAAATAAGTTCAACGTTTAACAATTTTGTTAACAATCCCTAGTTACTTGCTAGGCAGTATTGCCCACAGCAGAACTTACAGATTTTTATTATAAACATAAAAGATATAACTATCTAATTTATACAAATTGATTCATACTGAGTTTAATCTGTCATAAATTTCATTGTGCACAGTGTAATAAAGATCAGAAATTTAACGGTCCATTGCTAATTTTACAACTTTTTTGTAAAGATTCAGAGTGCTATTTCAGATCAGCATTTTTGGAATAAGGATCAACAGGAAAATAGGCATAATATGTTTCAATTAAATGATGTATTTTACATTCCTGTTTCATTTTTATTTAATAGCTACCAATGAATTTCTTAATTTATGCCAGCCAGATTTTAATTTACTTTGAATGCTGCCAAGTATACAGTATTCTATACTGTATTAATCCAGCCAATACAATTGTGAATGAAATACTGTACAAAAAAAATGAATCTCATGGTTGGGTAGTCAAAAATGTAGTTATTGGTACATTCCAATAGCACGGCTCAAATTTAACCAATGTACCAAGGCCATTTACCTGCGGTGCCCTATCAATTGGCCTTATCGCCTTAAAAAAAATGGCAGTCATTAAAGATATAGTGTTACCTGGAAAATGAAAAACAAAAATTGTTTGGAAAATAACTTGCTTATTTTGAAGGAATACATACATTATGATCATTCCACTCAAAATTTCTTTGATGCATTAATTTTGAAGGTCAGATTATGACTGTGTTTTTTTTTTTTTTTTTTTTTTTTTTTTTTGCTCATCAAAACCAAACCGACAACCACACCAACCAC
>JAOTQE010114199.1:0-13016 GCA_025631205.1 Nesometra sesokonis
CTTAAGATTTTTGATATGTTGTTTTTGATATATTTCTCTATCATTTCCACATGAAAAACTTTCTATTGCAATTAGTGAGAGGTTTTGGTCCAAAATGAATTAGATTGACTGGACTATTATGTTAACATCTACGGTAATTTCCAGATTCCAGACGTGCTCGGCAGAACGTTAGTTACGTTTTACGTAAGTCCGGCGCATGCTCATTTCGATGTGTTTACAAAAGGGGTGAAGCTTATCGCGGTGCTAAGGTTAAAGTTAACGTTAACGTTCGGTGGCGAAAACTACCTATTATCGCCCCGCGGCCCGCCGCTGTTCCGATTCACATCAAAATGTACGGGTAGCTTAAACGCTTATATTAATTCTTTCGTAAATCTGAAGGGAGTCCGGATCTCCTGACACCAGCCCCACCCCCCCCCCCCCCAACCCAGCAAAATCCCACCACTGCAGTATAACACATGTCAATGTCAGTTTGTTCTAGCCATAATCCTAACCACGTACAAATACTGATGAACCTAAATTGATGTTATAAGAAACTCAGAATTCAAATTTGTTTACTAAACCAGCAAATATAATTTCTACAAAAATATATAGAATTTTAAACAATAAGTTGCCAGTTTGAAGACACTCAAACATTAATAATTCAATTCAATTTATTTCACATTACGTAAGACATTGATTTGACAATTTTGTGGAAAAGGGAGTGCCACTAGCAATAGGCTTTTAAATGGGGATCCCTACGGAAAAAAACTTATGTAATATGCAATAAACAAGTAGAGTAAAATAATGTAAATATCAAAGGTATAATAATAATAATAATAATAATAATACTAATAATAATAACAATAACAATAACAATAAAAATAACAATAGCAATAACAATAATAATAATAACAACAACAACAATAATAACAACAACAACAACAACAACAACAACAACAACAATAATAATAATAATAATAATAATAATAATAAAATAGTAATGATAATAAATAAAACAAACAAAAAGGACAATTACTAAAATTGTAATAATTACGATGTAGGCTTCTTGTTGTGAGTCTGAATAACAAGTATAATAATTATGACAATGCTATTTTGTTAAGAAGTTTAAAGTTATAATATATTATATACATATATATTTTTTTCTCTGATAATACCCTACCAAATTAACTTGAAAGTACTTTACCATCCTAGCTCTACCATTTTGAATTACTATGACAACCAGAACTCCGTTCACTGTTTATTAAAATAAAACCCACAATTAGATCGGTCATTTGTCGATTGTGACCGTTTTCCATGCCCTTCAACATGTAACCACCAAAAGATCTTTTGTCAACGAGTATTGTTTGCTTGGTTTGAGTTTTTGGTAGGCTGGTAACACATATACTAAACAGGTCGAAAACATAATTTCCTTGACGAAGTTAATATTAATATTATAGCTTTGTGAGTTTTAACTTTTAGAGGAACTCATTTAACAACGAAGTAAATAATGTTCATTTTGGTCAAAGACTTATGATGTACTAATATTATCTTAAATGTGTTATTTTTCTAAGTAAATCAGTTTTGCTACCAATAGCAATCCCGTAAGACTTTCTAGGATTTCTGGTAATATATTAGAAATGTTATTTAGCTTATCAACTATGGCAATCGAAACTCTCTGGATATCTTTTATTTTATTCACAATTGACAGTACTTCGTCTGTCTCCCCCTCGATAAGTGAGACCCTGGCCTTTATATAAAAGGCAAATGCGATGGGATGCACCAGAAACCTGTCCTGATTAAACTTTTGTAAACGGTAAAGTAATAGTTCATCGGCATTCCATATACCAAGTTTCCAATCTAGCTCTGAGCACAAACACATCAATGAAAATATTGCATAATATTCCATACTTTCTTTAAATACAGGATTAAGTGATACTAAAGTTTCCTTTAGTTCCTTAAAATTACCCATTAAATAATGATATCTCAATGCATAAACTCGGTCACCATGATCATGCCATTTCCCTGGAATAACCAGTTCATCTCCTAATTCATAGTATTTTAACGGTTTATGTTGGTGATGGGACAGGTTTTCTTGGGAGCATTTGTCTCCAAAATATATCAAGAGAGTGGTGTATACATCGCCTAAATATCTATACAAACGTGTCTGAAATATTCCACAGAATTCCTTTGATACTGTAGATTCAATCTTCTCAGTAATTGGCATCATTACTGTTTCTGGAAATTGAAGAATTTCTAAGGGATTTTTGTCCATGTCAATAAGCTCTTTTAGTGTTGCGGATATGCGAAGTTGTTATCTGTATAAGGAAATGTTTCACACAACCACAAGCAAACGGTCTTTATAAAGTATGAGCAGAATGACTTTGGTTTATCAGAGTCATCAATAATAAATGATTTATTTATCATTTTCATCGCACACATGCAATTAGCATACGGTTCGTATAATTCGTATACAAGTTCCCTCTCGACTATTGAAAAAGACAATCGCCATTGTAATTCTTTTGAGGCACAGTTTGGATGTCCAGTTGCAACCAGGAGACAATCTAAATAAAAAATCTTTTCCAGCAGATCACTTGAGGGCCAATTGTTTGCTCTTTTTCTTGAAATATAAGCATCGAAGATAGGTGGCCATGCCTGGCATCTTAGGCAATATACACTATCCGCAGATTCTACTACTTTAAGCGACATAACTTGTTTACTAGTTGTAGCTACTAAAGAAGGACCCTGTATGACTTCATGATCGTTTAATTGAACCTTATATGACTCATAATTACCCTTACTTATCTTTTTAAATTTAAGTAAGTTAACTTTCAAGAAATCTTGGCTGTTGAGATACCCATTGCTATCAATGATGTCATTTAAATCCCCCTCAAAACACGCTTTGTTAACTGCTCTAATCTTTACATAAACTGGTTCAGTTGGATTTTGCACAGCCAAGAAATATCCAGTGTGTTCGTCACCTTCATTTGGAGGTTGCCATAATACCAATGGTATTTTCCGTTCACACATCATTCCGTCAATATCACCACATATGTTTGTAGCAAATCCTTCATTTGCACTACCAACTAAGTAATAAGAAAATGGCATCAAAGTGTTCCTAGTCAACGTTTCCTGTTCGATTCTACATAAATCAATCCAACATTTTCGACCAGCTATTCTTGATTCTACATATTTACAGGGAATATCATCAATTTGTTTACGCGTTTTGCGTAGTTTTTCCATGCCTAACTTGTGTAAGTTTACACGGTTTCGTTGACAGTTCCAGAAGTTATAATTACCTGAAAATATTATGATAAAGTTAACATGTTCGAAAATGACCGACTAAAACTAAATTATATTTTTAGTAGGCATATAATTATTTTACAGGTGGATATGTATTTACAGATAACCCAGTCCTAGATAGGTATGTAGAAGCAATTGTCTATGTAAGGTAGGTAAAAATTTGAAGTACATTAAAATAGAACGTTTAGGGAGTAATTTCTAGAAATAATGTCTTGGGTATTGATAATTTTTTTCTTTAAGAAAAAAAAAAGAATAGGACTCAGCCCCACCATAGTTGTGGCCGAGGTAAGAAAATTTCAAACTATGACGCCTCTAGATGACCGAAAATGGCATTCAAATAGAACATTTAGGGAGTATTTTCTAAAAATAATGTCTTGGGTTATTGACAATTTTATTACTTTAAGAAGAAAAAATGGGACTCAGCCCACCATAGTTTCTGTACAATAAGACTCATTTTGTGGTGACACCTCACAAATATGCTTTGACAGAACATTTTGTAAAAGAACATTTTGTAAAATAATGACCAGAATTTGTTTTCTGTCAAAACTCATATAAACAAACATTCTATTGCTTACCAGCGCAACATCAGTGCAGGGTCATGGCATCCGTCCCCGCTCTGTTAGGATCGCAACCCCCTACCAAGGTGGTGCAAAACAAGAAGTAGGGTACTTATTTATCCTGTAACAGACAGCTGGTGATTAGACTGTGATAATGCTTGCCAATAATCACAGTTTAGAACCTTTGCCTATAACGTTCTTTTCGTTAGAGTCAGGCTGATCGTTGTTCTGGCATGTGATTCCACTACAAGTACCACAGGCAAAAATGCACTTCACTCCTTACTTGCCACATGGAGGTGCTTGCAGCTACATTTGAGTGTTGTGCAATCCCCGTCACAGTTACAGTTAACAAACTTTAACAGATCCAATGGGACCTGTTAATAGGATCCGTGATTTTAGGAATTGGCATGTAACCTTAGTCACTAAGTTTCTATCCATACTCACAAAGTTTCTATCCATACCTTTTTTTTTTGCCTTGACAAATTTAAAATGGGAAACAAGCTCCCCTCTGTCGGAAATAGTGCATCACTCCTTCTTTTTTAGGTAAATCCTGGATCCGCCCCTGGTAAAAATGTAGCTAAAAAAGAACAAGTGTTAATATTAAGAGTGTTGTATAAACGCAGCCATAAGGCAGCTCATGGTTAATAAATAGAATTTCATTCATATTTAATAGATTTTCAACCCAGGGTGTACTACGAACTCTTCCGCTTTTGTCAACAAAAGATCGAAACTTAACTATTATCTTCACTCAACAAAAGATAATCTTTTATTGCCAACCAATAGAATGTGGCTTCGTCGTTAAGTCAACAAATAGGTAGAGTAATTAAACTAGAATTTGGAATGCGTACACAAACCGACCCAATGTATTGTTCCACTGTGTTCTTCATAAGTAATACATTGTGTCAAATACAAACCGAGGAGGGATAATTCTAATCCGCGTACGAAAAAGACGATACATTGTATGAACTGTTATGTTGCTGTTTTGGTAATTCGTGACTAAATTAAATTTAATTATCTGTTTATAAAAATCGAACTATGGAGAATTCACATGGGGAAACAGAAACCACAGAAACAAGAAGCGAAAGTACATCACAGTTTGTGTTGATACTAAAAGAGAAAGAGGCTGTCAACGCTAAACTTGTAGAAACGGAGAAAGACCTGACGGCGGCTAGAAGTAAGAACTATGGTCTAATGCAACAGATTGATCAGCTTGAAAAAGAGGTAAGTGGTATAGTATAGTCAGTAAGTGTTGTTCAACACTAGACTCAAACCGACTCAATTAGCAAGTTATGAAAACTGTGTAAATATTTAGGATTAAATATTGAGGATTGTTACTATCGTGATTATCAGTAGTATCTATAATGACCACAATCATATCCTCAACAATATAACAAATAGGTCGGTCGGTACCGTAGTTATAAACTCCAATAAGGGTTGTATATCTAGGGCTAAGACTAGAATATATATTTTATCTCTATTACTGTTTTTTTTTCTTGCTATGGAAATCCCCAATATTTTTATTTTAATCTGTTTTCTATCATAAAAATAATATAATTAGTTAATTTGTATCAGGCCTAATAAAACGATGTTTAGGTTTGATTGCATTTTTGATCAGCCGCTTAGCGGTCACTTTAAGTATTTTTTCTTAACTTCCCAACTTGAAACTCAAATTGGACATAATTGGAGTACATGCACACTGAAGCCTAAATCAATTGCATTTCAAGTGCAATGCATTGGATTTACACACAATGCATTCTACATAAGTGTTCGAATGTTAAATGTGATTATTTTGGCACATGTAGTTTGCTAATCTACGTGTATTTAGTGAATATAACATCAGTCATTTCTTTTTTTCTTTTTTTTTTTTTAATTTTAGCTAGCTAGTATGAAAGAAGAAAGGCGAGCCGAAAAGGAGAAAAAGATCAAGGCAGTCGAACAGTCACGCGAAACCCAACCAAATGGATCGCCACACATGGTTAGTTCTTGTGCGACAAATTTAATGTTTGTTTAATCACAATATTACATTTCTCTTATAGGCCATGGGGGACAATTTAACATAATGTGTGGAAAGGTATTTAGTATTAATATCAGATATCTGCAAGAGAAATGTTGTTAAAACGGAACGAAACGATACAGGCTACAACTTAAGAAATATATCGTTGTTGAAAGTAAAAAAAATCATGGTTACCGGAAAAAAGATTAACAACCCTTTTTAGGTGTCTATCGAACCAAAAAATATACTCTTTAATATATAAAAGGGTCCTCTTCGGTCCTTCCTGGGGAAAAAGTATTGACCTTTATATGAGACGCTCCTTTGAATTTTAATATGGGACCATTACTGCATAGAATATGGTCATGTTTAGTATCATGTGATAGGTAATTGTACACAGATCATTTAATTGCATTTTAACTAGGCCTATATGAATAATGATATTTGCTAGAGATATAAACCACTTAATAATAGCGTTTAATAATTAACATAATCTCATAGCTCAGCCATAGTATTTGATATCGTTTTAAAGCTTATTTAATACTAATCATTTATAATACACAATGTATACAAATGTTGAAACGATGATGGTTCAGCTAAGACTATTTATATTACTCTTATCTCAAAAATTCATTTTTTTTTTTCCGACAATATTTAAACTTTTTTCTTATGTATTATTTTTACAAGGTCAACATTCTTTCTATTTAAAGACGTATTGTCACCCGAAAAAAATGACAAAAAATAAATTTTGAAAATAACTTGCCTATTTTAAAAAAATAGATAAGTCTTGAACGTGGCAATAGAAATTGGATATTTACATTTTTACCCAATATATTTCAACATTGTATGCTAAAAGTCAGCATACAACATAGGGCCTACAGCATAGAGTCTGGCAGCTTCTTGGATTTGATCAGTCAAACAAGTTTTCAATACACTCATTTATATTCTCAAGGTATTAATTTTGATAGTACATTGATAAGAGAAAATAATTTTCAGGTGACAACATTTTTTAAGGTTAAACAGTGAATCTGTTATTATCATTAAACAACGTTAATTAAAATGGTAAAATACAACATTATTGCACTGATTGATTAATTGAATAATTATTTACTACAGAAAAGAAAGCAAATTAATAGACCAAAGACATCGAAACATGCTCATGCGAGGAAAACACCACGGAAGGGAGGTGGAAGTAAAGTAAACGAAAAGAGCGCCACCAAAGAGCCTGAAGTTACCAAACCAAGCAATGAAAAGGACACGTATACGTATTACAAAGTAATAACTGAGCCTACACCCCAATTAAAAGATGCAGACTAGGGGCCATCCATAAATGATGTCACATAAATTTTGGCGTTTTTTTACCCCCCTTCCCCCTTGTCACAAATTGTCACAATTTGTTAGACCCCCTCCCCCTAAAACGATGTCACAAACCTTAAAGAATTTGAAACTATTGACAATTTATGTAGGCCCCTAGGACATTTTCTCATTATATTCAATGTCTTTAGTAACAAACAATATATTCATTACAAAGATTTAAAAAAATCAAAATGTATGTTGCAAAAACTTTCACGAGGCTGAAATTTAGGCCATAGACAAATTAAAGACATAATTAGTCTTGCTTTCTTTCGAGCAGAGGAATTTCCAATGTTGATTTCTCTGACGTGAGACTAATGATATACAGTATTTGAAAAGATAAAAATTGTGATGTCACGACTACCTGACCTCCCCCTTGTCACAAGTTGTCACAGTTCAGACAACCCCCCTCCCCCTCTTGAGTGTGACATCATTTATGGATGGCCCCTAGTTAACGTACATCTTCATTTTGTTATAAACAGGACGGTGGGACGTACTAAAATAAATTAATGACACCACAGATTTATAGACCCCAGTGTTTTTCATCTTCAATTAAAAAAAAAATCAAGTAAGTTAAACCAGGTACAGTGAAAGGTTAAATATAAATTATGCAAAATTATGGGAGTTTCAGTGATGGATATGCCTGTAACCGTGAATTTTATGTTGAGATCAAATAAATAAAAAAACATTTAGAAATGTTAATGAATCTATGTATGGGTCGGGTATTGTCAATGCAGGCCTTCCGCACTTTATTTGATGTATTGAAGTTTTGATTACGTTATTCTTCAAAAATTGTATTGAACGTTTGCAATAAACCAGTTATTTTAATTACTTTATTATAGGAGATAGCCAGTAAATATCCAATGCTTCGTCTATCAATTCTTCTTGCAGCTGAGGAGAAGTTTATTGAAGCTGATATCAACAATGACGGGGTAAGGATATGAGGCAATTTATGGCAAAACCACCAAGTTGTCGCAAAATTGAAAAATTGAGTTAATATTGCAACCATATTACAATTTTGTAAGCTTTAAAATGAGGTCAATTATCAAAATCTGACATCTATAACTAAAATTATAGAACAAAAATAAAAAAAAAACAAAAATATCCTTTGTATTTGGTTATATTTCCTGTTGTTTATTTGCTTATTTCTCAATAACCTTCTGTGCGGCAAATTGGTGGTTTTGCCATGCCTTGCCCCATATTTTTAATATTTAGGCCTAAAACACTATTTTTTTTGCATATGAAGACGAGGTTAGTGTTGTCTTTTTTTACCAAATAACACCTCTGTTGCGTTAAATTGTGACACTTTGAAAATCTCCTTGCGTCTGGTGCCATATTCTAATATGTTTCAACCTCATCACCAACCATTATGGGGTCGAGGTTGATGTGTTTTATCTTTAATTTCAAATGGTCAAACAACAGTCATACCTTATTGCATTAATAATTGTCGTACCTCAGTTCAACCATGGAAGTATACCTCCATGGATCCCTGATGGAGCTGAATTAGGTGTTGTTTTCTTCAAATGATGATGAGGATATTGAAACTTCAATATTTTAAACTTTTCGTACTTCAACCCCGACCATGACGAGGTTGAGGTAGGTTAGACTACCCCCGCCTTTCCTAATCATGTCCCCTGTCCCACAAGTCCTCTTAAAACAACCAAGGCAACATACTTAAGAGGCGGTGAACTATCAGCGGTAAACATTTAGGCTACTATGAAGGGTCGGACAATTTATATCATTTTAAAGTGTTCCTTTTCTGAATATATAAAGGTTTTCGTATCTGTCGGTTCGGATGTTTTATATTTTTGTAACGAAAGTACAATGAATCGCGTTCAATTGTGACACTTTAAAAAACTTATTAAATGTATATGTGGCAGAGCCAATCCAAAGGAGACACAAGTCGCAAAGCTAGTTTCCCACGATATCCAGAAATAAACAAATGTATTATTTTTTTTTCAAATTGTGTTTGCACTTAGGCTACTCGTTTAGCAACTTGAACCATTGGACACAAAATTTCTAGTCACAGTACAGAAAATAGTCGCATTCACTGGTACTAGCCAAACTTTCCGTAATCCCTTCACATATTCTATGATTTCTACAGTTATTTGCCACACACTCCCCCACCCAAAAAGTCATTGATTTAGTGGGCCTACTTTTTAAACATTCTTGTTTGATGATAGAGTGGTACTGCTAAAACTTTTGAAAATTAACGAGTAATTGACTAATTATCGGATGGTCCTACTAAATACCAGACAGGACCAGACAAGACCAGGAGGACTTAAGATATTGTAAATGAGGATGCATGATTTATTTAGAAAAGAAAACTTATGTTGTTGCTTATGATTTATGTAAAAACGAAGGAGTTTAGTTAAAATGAATGTTAACAACAACAACAACAGCAACAGCAGCAGCAGCAACAGCAACAGCAACAACAACAAATCCGCATTTATCAGAGCGCCGTACAAAAAGTTAAAATCTACAGTATAAAAATGGTACATTAGCATAAAACTTTAAAACTTTATAAAAGATAAAACAAATAAAACTTGTTACACAATCAATCACTCTACTCTACAGGAAATAAATACGTTTTTAAACAACGTTTTAAACAACAACTACATTTATGTTACATTTTTTGTGAGAATATTATTTTGTTGACCAAATACAGCAGATTTATAAGCAACATGGTAAATGTTTAAGTTTCTTTATTATATCCACTTTAGACGATAGATGCCGAAGAACTGGATACAATTCTCGATAATAGCGGAATGCTGTTCACAAAGCAACAAGTAAAAGACATTGTCAAAGAAATTGACACAGACGACTCCAATTCATTAGATTTCATAGAATGCCTTGCTGTAAGTATCAGTAAAGATCTCTATTTTTTAAATAATACATTTCAAATATCATCTGCTGTACTCTCTTACGACAGACCTATAAGTTAGTGGCATTTACTATTGTTACTAGACCAGAACTTATTGTTATTATTTACTTATTATTTCCACATATTTTAAAGTAGATGTTTGTCAATGCACATATCCGTTTATCAGATACATCATAATAATAGACCTGATGATGATGATGATGATGATGATGATTAACTAGTCCTTACAACTGCACCCTACTCCGGATCATCACAACAATTTTAAAACTTTGTTTATTGTATTTTAAAGAAAAATCCTTAACTATCCATTAAGTTTCCGGTCCATATCCGTCTGGGACCTTTCGATTTATAGACCCCTAAATTTACACCCTACACTGGACTGTCACTGAAATTTTGTCAATTATACCTGGAACCATGTCAAACACTTCTGCCAAATTTCATTGAAATTCGTTTGCTAGTTCTTTAGATATTAAGTTTGAGACGTTTTCCCTTTAAGTGGCCCTCATATCCACACCCTAACATGGATTGTCACAGAAATTTTAAGTTTTGCTCTTTCATTGTTAAAGAAAAATCCCGACCTATCAATCAGTTTTTGGCCTATATATGCCTGAGACCCTTCCTTACATTTCTCGAGATATCAAGGTTGGGACACTTTCATTCAAGCGGCCCTCTTACGCACCCCATTTCGGATGGTGACCAAAATTGACTGTTACCACGAACCGTGATAACAGGGCACGAAGTTTCGTCGAGATCCAGTGGTAGGTTGCAGAGATATTATAGGTATACCATAAAACCTTAAATGCTTCCATCGCCAAAACCTGATCTCGGATCGTCTTTAACCAGCAGGCCCAAGTTTGTTCATTTTGACTTCCTAAAACTTTCCTGAAAGTTTCAGCCCGATAGGCCGGTTAGTTTTTGAGATATTCAGTATTGAATGTTTTCGGTTTTTTGGTCTTAACGTCTACACCCCATCCCAGATCATCACTAAAACCAACGGTAATGTTTATCAGTGCCGTAGCCAGAGTTGAAAAACAGCCGAGGCGAAGTCTGGGGGGTCACGTAGGATTCCTGGGACTAGAACCCTCTGTTGGAAGTCAGAGGATGAGTTCGCCTTAAAAAGTCAAATTTTGAAAATTTCATAAGAGGCGACCGCCTCGTCTGCCTCATGCTGGCTACGGCACTGTTTATATTAATGTCAGAAATGTTGTGTGCGAATTTGACGGAAGTACTCAAAAAATGTAGGCAGGAGAGTGCTAACAAGGAAACCGCAAACTTGAAAAATCGGCAAAAACCGATAAAATAATGTTAATAATAACACCAAACCAACATCAACACCACCACCACCAACAACAACAACAAAAACAACAATAACAACACCAGTAAAAACAAACACCAACAACACCACCAGTAACAGCAATCTTTTATGTCACTCTGGCTATGAGTAAATCATACAAGCCACACTTCTATTAAGAAAGTATAATGCATACCACTCCAAGGAATGATATACATGCCATCGTGACAAGATTGAATATTTCGACGTAAATTATGTCATCATCAGGCTGATGATGACAAAATTATGTCGATATATTGAATCTTGTAACGATGGCGTGTATCTCATTGCTTAAGTAGCATTAAGTTGATTAGTGGACCTTTCGGATTTTGGGACATTTCTATCGTTCGTTAATTTTTATCTCTTTCAGGTGATTGATAGATTACATCAAAACAAGAAAACTTCATTACCAACCTCACTGGAACAGAGTAAAAGTACCGTTTGTACTATCCAATGATATATTTTTTAAACGAAATTAAAATACTTTATAATGTGTATATTTTTAAAACATTCCACGTCCTTTTATTGTAAATGGCTAATATTATTTGTTTTGTTCAATAATTCCCATTCGCAAATTGACAATTCTGTTGTCACATGTTAGGTCTCACCACAAAATGAGTTGCATGGTAGATGAAATTGAGAAAATCACCAAAATAGGTCTGAAGTCTAATTTTGGGAAATTTATTTTTAATCAAATTTGACTTCTATGGTACTTATATTTCATTATAATATACTTTTGAGGTCAGTTTTAATGAACGAATGTCCTTCATGCGGATTTTTTTGAGATTTGTACTATTTTAATTGTGTGATTTTTCAATTGTTTTAAACGCGATTTTTTAATGCAAAGTTTTCTTTCAAGAAAACTTCAAATGCTCATATTGGATCTACTTATCCAATGAATGTAGATTACAGCTTACATTATGCTCTATTAGAAAGTATCAATAAATCAGTTTTGGATTTGTCAACCATGAGATTCATTGAGACTCATTTTGTGGTAAGACCTCACAATTAGGCTACTAATAACTTGAAATTTATATTAATAAATACTATTGAAGGCCCGGCAGAAATTTTAATGTAAAGGAATTTGCGACGCAAAAAAACAAACACACATAATGCCATCAGCTGTATCCATAAAGCCGGGCGACGGTCGTACGACGGTCGCACGACTAAACCGTTGCTCCCTGTGAGTGGTTTGCAGACGCGAAGACAGTCTTCTACTCGTCGGCCGACGGTTTTTTAGTGATTCAACATAACAAGAGAAATCACCAAAAAACTCGTCAGCCGACGATTGATTGATTGATTGATTGATTGATTGATTGATTCATACACATGTTTTAGTTATGTCTACTGAATTAAACTCTGATGCCGGAGCCTTCGATATACGTACGGGTAATGTGGTACTTGTTAAGTACCACATGACTCTTTACAAATGGATATAAAATGCAAATGCTAGTAGTAAAAAATATAAGCGGGGTTGGTGGAATTTGTCCGCAATAAGCGCTTCATGTCCACAATACGGGCTTTATCTGTCAAAAATATGGGCTGAGGGCGCTCTTGTCCACAATATAAGCTTTATCTTTCCACAATACAGGCTTTATCTGTCCACGATTTAATAGTGGACAG
>JAOTQE010114210.1:0-13016 GCA_025631205.1 Nesometra sesokonis
GCATTTAGCTTTATTAATTTTTTAATAGGGTATATGCCACTGAAATGCCATCCTGGCTAAATAAGTTATAAATAAAATAAAAGAATCAATTTATATTTTCCTATATTTGTGTACAACTGCAGTATTCGTAAGTAACACTTGTAATATTTTGGCACACCTGTATCTAACCATTATTACCTACATTAAAAAAGCATCATGTCATGTTACAGTATGTAGGTAATAATAATTTTATACCTTACAAAAATTTATTGCAAGATCAAGCAGCATTCTTTTTTATCTAATTCATTCAAGTTTGCTGCATAATTGTAAAATTCTTTAAACTTGGAGCTTGCTTGCCACGTTACAGCATGTAGTTAATATTAATTATTAATTATGCCTTTACAAAAACATATAGCAATATAAAGCAGCAGTGTTTTTATTTAATTCATTCAAGTATGGGTAAATGTAAAATTTCTTTAATATGGAGCTTTTAATAAAAAAAAATAAAGCCAGATATTGTTTAAGTTTTGTTAGAAAATTACATAGGAATTGAAAATGATAAAAATAGATTTATACCATTTAAATTTTTTTTTACTAACTATATAAAGACTAACATTGCAAAGTGGTTTTAATATTATTAATAGTTTCACTACAAATTTTATACTTGTTATTAAAAAATGAAAAAAATGTACAAATTTGTGTTGAATTTTAATATAATGCAAACTAATGGAATGACCAATATTTTTGTATCGAAGTATTCAATTTTAATGTGTACTGGAACTTTTATTATGCAATTGGGCAGTATAGTGGTGACAATATTTTACTGAGAAATTGATTATTTACATGGGATTAATATATCAGCAGTCGATTAGCATTTACCTTTGGCAACTTTGTATATGTTGGGATCATTCAAACATTTGATAAACTAATTTAGGCAAGGCATGGCTAAACAAGTAATAATTTATAGAAATTTACTTTTACCCCATAAAAGGTGTGAGGGAATTTTTTTTAAATGCTAAAATTCATTATATCCCTGTTGCGCAAACGTTTTAGATGGTGGTCTATGTCTAGCACCAAGCCATGTCCCATCCATGCCTATGATGGTTTAACCAATTCCCAAATCATTAAGAGACATTTTCATGGCATATATGGGAAGGTAGAGACTAGGATAAATGTGAAATTTGAATATGATATGGATGGTAAAATATAGGCTTAGGGTCCAGATTTTTTTCTCCAAATGCTTTATGATGAGGCCCATAGTTTGCAGTAATGGGCATTAAATGCATCTAAGTGCATCTAAGTGTCTTTACTTATGAAAACAATGTGTGCATGACTGTATGTTCAATCACATTCCTGTTCCATAAAAGTCATGTCCTGCTGCAGTCAAAATGTCATCTCAAAAGATGTACTTGGTTCATTTAGGTACACACGAGCCATGTTATACACTGGGTCTACGATTCATAGACCATGTCTCAAAAGACTTAACCACCACTAGAACCAATTGGAAATGGGTCTTGAACCTCAATAGTTGATTTTGCTTTGGTTCACGGTTCCTTTGCCTTAACAGTTCATCCAGAGATCACACACATTATACATATTTCTTCATTTAACTTCTGCATCCAGCCCATGTATTGCATGCAATTTTAATCTGCATCATTCACATTAGTTGGCTATAAAGATGTGGTTTTTTTGTCATTTAAACATTTTTTATTGTTATTGTCATATTTAACATTCATTAATGTTTAAATATACTGTCTATCAACTAGATAATGTTACTTTATATTAAAATTAGTAATGACATTCATTATTAAATAACCAATTTCATTTTATTTTTCTAAATGCTTCATCAGGATATCAAACAAAGGGGAAAAGAAATCCAAGAAGTAAAGATTTACACTTGTAAGAAAGATCAGTCACTTGAACCTGAACTTGCTGGCTTAAGCAAATCTTGGTTATTATCATAAACATCATATTGAGTTTCAAAATTGCCAACATTTTTAAACTAAAGCACCCATTACTTCAGTTACAGAACATCTTTTTTCAGGATTTTAGTGTCAAAATATATTTTTTGATTGTCATTCAATCCAATTTTCAGATTTTAAAATGAGAGCGCCAATAGATTTTAAATTGGCTGTTATTTTTACTTAAAACAATAGATATCATTATAACAAAACATAGGTTGTACTTATTACCTGTAGGCTAAACAATCTGGAATTATTTTATTGCTAATAATAAGAAGATTAAATTCCAAAATCACAGGCAGCAGACACCTCATTAGTATGCAAATTTTGTGTAAATTAGTAGTGGAATATATATCTCTGCAATCAGTGGTTACAGAGAGTTGATTTTTGTTTTAAATTGTCGGAAACATACATGTTTATATGTGCTGTAATGAAGTATTTTCTTCACAAATGACTTGAAGTATGACAAATATAGTTAAACAATTCAAGGGTGGGCCAGGGGGCATGATGACGAAAAACAGTATTTTCAGAGGCTTATGCTGGGTGCCAGGTTGAAATTATGCTAGGTGGAAGGTCTTAAAATAGCTCCGCCCACCTCCGCCCTGTATAATTTCATCCCTGACAATGGTACCAAACTCCGGAGGAGTGATTCTTAAATTAAGACCATATAACAGGATTCAACATAATTTGCAAAAGTATGAAATATTGTTGTTACCAAACCCAAATGTAGAAGAAAAAATTTACAGGAATAGGCAGTTCTGTATGGTAGAATTTAAAGGCCATTTGAAATATTTCCACTTATTTATGAAAAAAAATTAATTAAAGAAAATATAATGTGCATTTCCAACAGTTGAAAACAAAAATCAGCTCTCTGGAACCACTTGTTACAGATGTGGAAGTGCCACCATTTGGGACTATTAATTTGTTTGTGGGATGTAATTTACATATTAATGAGTTTTTTTAACCACCTGTATGATTATGTGGAATTTAATCATCTCACGATTATCATTCAAAACAAACAATTCCTCATTTTTTTTGCCTTTAGAGATGCTTGTTCCAATATTATGTTTATGAAAAATGTGTATGTTGAAGGAGCACTAATGAAATATAATGAAAATTAAGAGAGGAGTTAGGAAATTATAACCAACCTATAATGCTCAGTGGTGGATACAGGGGATTTTACCAGGTGACTTTACAACCTCCAAAATGGCCACCTCCTATAAGAAGGGTGCCAGAGGAGAAATAACACTAAAAAAAGGAAAAATGTGAAAGTTGAGGCATTTTTTCCTTGCTTGTCATATCCCAATAGAGAACTTTCAACTGGTTGGATGGTCCTGTAGTACAGTAGATGATTTTGGCCATCATAAATTGAGTTGTATAGGAAATTGGAACCCTGGATCCGCCCCTGAGATGTATTATTGAACTTTGTTTTGAACTATTTAGTTAAGTGAATTATAAATTTAAAGTATAATTGCTATGGAGCACATTATCGTTAGATAGCTATTTACTCGAGGGGGCCATTTATTCAAAGGAGGCTTATTCAAGATACTATGTATCTGATCGTAATGTATATTTGTTTTTATTATAACACCTTGCTATTTTTATTTTAATGGTAATCAATGTCATTATTTTTGTTAATATTGTATGTGTAATTTTTTTCTATTTTCTTTACTGTATTCTGTTGTACTTGAACTAATACTTGATTATTGACATTTTCCTTTTGTTTTTTATTCAGTACTAAATCATATTTATATTTTAAATGTGTGATCTTGAAAAGCAGTGTTTTCAGCAGTCAGTCGAATAGAAACGCATGTATACTATTTCTGTAGTAAACAACTTTTTAATATGAATTTTAAGGTAAATCTGAAATCGTCAATGACGAGTTCATCGATATTTGGTTCAGGTAATATGATCTGTGTTTATGTAAATATGGAAATAGGTTAATTAATAATTAATATGGAAAAATTATGATGTCCCAATGTACAGTCTACTATTATGATTTATAAAATTATACTACATTGATATGCTTGAAGAATACCAAATAAAATGTAGGGGCCATCTGATTTGATTTGGAGATAATTCCCTACTTTTTCACGAAAGTTTACTGCGTTCTTTAATGTGCACATGAGCCATGTTGTACTCTAGACCAAAGGCTTAATGACTCATCCAAAAGATGGTGCACTATTAAGTTTTTAAGTTGTATTTCGACCTTGCAGCCGAAACACAAGGAGAGTGGCATCATGTTCGATTGACTAGCGAGTCTCCACAGTTTAGTGCACAACACAGTGCTTTACTACCATTTAAAAAAACTGACTTCAATGCCAATTTTTTTATCCTAAGTAGTTATACCAAATTTATAATAGGTTGTAAAAAATTTAATTTCATAATTTTCATCCTTGTGTTGGCTTATTGAAAAATAAAATTGTATTAAATTATTTGTTAAATGGTTAACCATGTACAAAAAAAACAATGTATGCAAAACAATAACTTTGTAAAGTTAATATGCAAGTTTTATGTGTGACTTGCATATCTTAATGTGGTAACCTTATTGTCTGTCTACCATACTCTCACAAATATGTGTCCTGGTATTTACAGCAATTTAAGAGCTTATGAGAGGTGCTTATTCTAACTAGTGAAGCTGAAGGAGCACCAATGAAATTTAATGGAAACTAAGAGAGGGGTTAAGAAAAACCAACCAATAACACTCAGTGGTGGGTCCATGGGATTTCACCAGGTGACGTTGCAACCCTCAAGCTGGTTGTGGGCTGCCTCCAAAATGGCGACCAGCTATAAGAAATTTTCAAAATTTTGTGTTTTTTTGAAAATTTTTTTTTCTGAAATATATTTATATATTGGACCTATGCTCTGCATGGGCTCCAGCCGACTTGTCTGGTTTTCTATTCTAGCTACGGCCCTGATGAACACAAACACAAAAATCTTAAATTGATCAAATTGAATAATATAGGCACTGTCAACTTCCAAAGCAAAACTTTGGATTCACTCTGAACTATAGGAAATCTACTATTAGTGAACTTTGCATTGAACTAATAGTTAAGTGATTTATAAATTTAAAATTGAAGGGCTCTTAAATGGAGCACTTTATGTTTAGATAGCTACTTAATTGAGGGGCTTGTGACTCAAAAGGATGCATATTTAAATAGGTCACTTATTTGCATAAATATGTTACTACTCTATGTATCTGTAATGTATATTTGTTTTGATTATATATATAACATTTTGCTTTTATTGTTTTACTGGTTATTAATATCAATATTGTTGTTAATGTTGCATCTGATGTATTTCTATTTCATTTATTTTACTGTCTGTATCTTGTGTTGCACTTGAACTAATAAATCATTATTGACATGTTCATTGTGTTTTTGTTTTTATTCAGTAATAAATCATATTTACATATTACTTAAAATGTGTGATTTAAAAAAGTAATTACTCAAGCGCATGGAGACGTATGTATTATGTAGTTTAAGTCTTGTAGTAAACAATTTTAATAATTAATCTATAAACTAGTTCTGAAATTGTAAATGATAGTGATCTGTCAGTATTTGGTTCAGGAAATACCTTGGTTGTTATGTAACAATGTATTAATCCAAAATTACTTTTAAAATAAAACCTAGGTACAGTAAGTTTTTCAAACATCATACAGGCCTTTTTATTGGCCTTACAAACCACCGGCAGTTGTTCTTTTGTCACATTCTTAAAATGGCATGGATTTTCATCTTAATTGATGATCATTGATTTGAGCTCAAATTAAAAGAAATAAAAATGCTTGTGTTAAACTAACAGCTTGATAAAGAATGATAAACTTGGTGTTGATAATGACCAGACAATGACAGGTAATGGATGATTATAATGTCTAAAAAATGATAACAGGAAATAATGATGGCGAGGACGTTGACAGGAACGTTGCTGCTGCTGTTGACAGTGATGAAAATAACAAGAAACATTCAAAGAAACGACTTATTTTGACTTATCTGATCTGATCACAAATGTTTACATAGGCTATTAAACATGAAAGGGTTAAAAAATGATATCATGAAATGATGATGATTATTGTGATTGTGACGGTGTTGGTGGTGGTGTTGGTGATGATGATTGAGAAAATATTAATTTACCTTTTCACCAGTCGTTATATAAGAACTTCACATTTACCTGCTCCAATATTTTAATGCCTGTTGACAACTTCTTAATGCTGCAAGCTCGGAAGTAGAGGCCAGTTTTGTCACAATTAATTTTTTTTTTCTGGTATCTAGAACATAGTTTGGCTATTTTGAATTTCCAATTTATCATAATTTCTTGATCAACATCGCCTCACAACATGCTTTATACCCTCTCCGCAGGGGAACTTCACTACTTTAGTAGCGCCAACCTCTTTTTACTCTCAACACTGTGTCTCAGTTTCGTATGACAAAATTTATGAAACTTTGGTGAAGATCCGGGTAGGGTAAGGATATTCCTGTACTTGCATACAGTTCAATACTACAATATTGAACCTGTGAATTAGTAATATTATCTTAAGTTTCTATTATTTCATTAGATCTTTTTTGTATTTTACAGTAAATCAAAATCAACAGGATGACTTAAATCTGAAATTTAATCTTT
Organism: Nesometra sesokonis; assembly: GCA_025631205.1. Taxonomy (NCBI): domain Eukaryota; kingdom Metazoa; phylum Echinodermata; class Crinoidea; order Comatulida; family Antedonidae; genus Nesometra; species Nesometra sesokonis. Next base: position 6,558 of record JAOTQE010114210.1, read on the forward strand.
GAAGAGAAAGTAACAAATATACTAGTTATAGCAGGGAAAGAAATAGATATGAAGAAATACAGGTCAGGTTTAAGATTTATTTAGATCAAAATTAGACCTAAAAATAAGTTACCTTGTTTTCATTTTCACGTTTGAAATTTAAAGTAGTGAGGACGAGTGGGAACAAATTTTGTGTTTTTTTTTTGTTAGTTGAAGCTAAAAATGACACTTAATACTAAATAATTACACAAGCAAAATCAGACAGTTTTTAATACAACTGGCCTAAAATTGGTTTGCTCCTTGAGATTTTATTGAAATCACTAATAAAACCTTGGCTTATGCAACTCTGAAATGAAAGTAAATTTTAAAGTATTCTCAACTGAGTATTCAGAATGTTTCATTCCACAGTTGGGCAAATATATCATACATGTAACAAGTTTTTATATTTATGATGAAAATTTCTCTAGTTTCTTAAATTTTCAATAGGAACAACTTCTTTTTATCTATTTGTCATTTATTGTTATTGTCAGTATAAACAGGCCTTCACTTATTGTTTTTTTTAATCTGTTCACTTCTAGAAGTTTAAGGTCATATTTCAAATTGATCACTTCAAAAAATGGCATTCCAGGAGTACTGAAATACAATGTCAAATAACTTTGAAGTTAAATAGAATAAAGGAAGTGAATTGTAGTAAAAAAAAAACTGGTAATGAATTATTTTTGATATACCCATAACTACCAGGCATTCACAGTGAAGGTGTGAAAAGGTGTGGTGGTAATATTGATGCATTTTTTCCTTGTAGAATTGTGATTATTGAATTTTTGATGTTAGTATTATTTGTGAAGAAGAAATGCTAACATTTAAAAGCTTTTTTCTAATTTCTCCATTGGGAATATATTCAGTACATCCAACAATAGTGTAAAACACCAATAACAAAATGAAAATATACAATTTGTAATAATATATGCAATTAATAATTCCTTTAATGTTAAAATAATAATTATGTAATGGCTAAATAATTTTAAAAATCCCTTGACTAAATATCAAAGTTGTACAGTATATGTTGGAGTGGTATACCAAGCAAGGAATTACAGTATGGTTTGAGAAACAATGGCTTTTCTATTTATTATTATTTATTGCTGATTATAGTGAATTATGTCATATAAAAAATTGTTACACAGTATATGTAACAGGGATAGTTAAAAAAGATGTGTTATTTTAATGTTGTTTATATTTTCAAATTTTATTTTATTTAAAAATATAAAGTTCATACAACTTTCATACTAATTAAACAATTTTCAGATATATGATGAAAAAAATGTTACAAAATGCAATTTAAAATGACATTGCTTAGTCAATGTATACAGATAAACAATTTTCAAATGCAGTTTTCTCAAAACTCACATTTTTTTAATATTCGAACTTCGATTGTTCATAACTTCGCAAGGAAATATCGTATGAAACTGATTTTCATGCACGTTAAAGATAATGTGTGTCTCATTTGACTTGGCTCTGCCACAATTATTTAAATTATCTAAAGTATTTAATTTGTTTTTTTAAAAATATGTCAAGGAAAAGATCATATAAAGTTGAAATGTGTTCATCATGGATCCATATTTAAAATATATACATATATTATTGTTTGGGTGGCTTCCATGTGAGCAGCTATTGTTTAGCCATAATGAAAGTCTCCTGGATCCTAAATAATATTATTTTTAAATATTGTATGCCTAGATTGAAAAAAGATCTATTGTATTTATTTGGATTGAATAAAATGGTTTGTGTGTGACATTTGACTCTATGATCTTATGTGAGGATGCAGGGGTGTAGTTTTTTTTCACAGAGGGATATATAGGGCGTTTTTTACTCTGCCTTTTTTGCTGGATTGACCCCTGTTATATCCAGTCTAATTTGCTACCATTGGGTACTTCTATTTCCATTGTGTAATTTTGTTTTAATCAAGGATCCATAACTGCATTATGCTTTAGTTGGCCCCATTATCATGTTGTGAAATTAACAATAGTCAAAATAAATTGTTATTTTTTGGTTTTATTTTAGTTTTTAAATTATAGGTTTTAACTTTGATAATCACATCAACATTTTTTATACTGTTTAAATGTTTGCGTTGATTATTATTATTGTTATTGTGATCTTTTATAGAGAATGAAATCTATGCATCATTAAAACAAGAGAAAGAGTTGGGCAGGTGCAATTCTCAATTATTCTAGATGATTTACAAAGGAAAAATGATGAATTAAAAATGCAGTTAGATGTAATGGAAAATGGTGATATCAATGGCAACCATGATTTATCATTAGAGTAAGTGGACTTTATTTTGATAAAATGATAATGATAATAAAAGTCAGTCTTTATACAGGCTTCTGAAAATAAAAATAATACTATCAGGGCTGTCTCAAATATGTTCTTCTTGTGTACACAAAATATATGACTTCCACAGTAAAAATACTTCCTGTTTTAAGCTAAATATCTTTTCCTTATTTTTTTTTGTGTGTCCTTTACCAAAACCACCCCTGCAACTCTAGATGTGCTACTGGACACTGGTGTATGATACAGTATCATGCTAATTAATCAGATTCAATCCTCAGTGAAGGCTGCTACCATGTGTGTATGATACAGTACCATACTAATAAATCGGGTTGATTCCCCGGTGAAGACTGCTATCTGGTGGGAATATACCAGGGTATTTAAAAGGAGGTGTGAAAGGAATTTGTTACCTTTCCACACAATGTTGATGCTTTGTACAATGAACACTTAGGAACGCATTCCTCGACATTGACTACCCTACCACACAATATCAAAAGCGTAGAGACCTTTCACATAACAAGACCAATTCCAAACCAGGGTCTTTGTTTAAACTGGGTTGATGTTGATGTATTTCAATGGCTTCTCTGATGCAGCGTTTTCATTTATCCGGGTGTAGGCTGATGATTTTAAAACTTTCATCTAGGATAGCATGGTTCGTACCGACAGAGTGTTCCTGGATAGATGTTACAGGGCGAAGTGTAGGGTTCCAGTGGTCTTTGACCCTAGTGGCCAACTGACGCCCTGTCTCCTGGATGTAAGAGCCAGGACAGTCACCACAGTTGTATTCATATACTACGCCGCATCTCTCGAACGAAGATGACCGATTCTTGATCGAAGGCAGAATGGATCTGATAGTGTTAAACGGCTTATGTTGAGATGGAACACCATGTTTTCTGTATATCGCCACGATCCTTTAAGAGACACCTCTGGTATGCTCACCAGAGATTTGGAGATCTTGTTCCTATTCGGTTGATCGGAATGTTCACGAGGGATGTGAGGGTGGATATCGAACATCCATTCTCGGTAACTGTTCATAACCTCAATAGGGTGTCTCTAGTTTTCTTCATCAAGAGAGGGCGCCATCGTAGTGGTGAATCAAAGCCATGAGATATGGCCGAAACCTGTTCACAACCAAATCAAGTGCAGAGTAATTGTTCTGAAAGGTATCTTTTTTCTATATTTTAATATAATCATGTTTGTTTACTATTATTTACTATTATTATTTTTTGCTTATAGAATTTAATCATTGGACAGAGGCTTATGATGATGAAAAGACTTACTAGATGAGGTTGTTCATGATCCATCGCTTGCCCAGGATTCAGGACTACTAAAAATTGGACAACATGAACCCTGGGAAAGTAGACAATAGAAACCAATGCAATGATAACGCTGAAGAAGGTTACCATAGCTAGGCCCTTGCATCAGTAAGTAGATTGATGGTACCACTGTGGCACAGGGCAATAACAACTGCTTGATGGGTAACATTGAGGTATCAAGGCTAACTACAGCGGGCCTTTTGATGTCGGTTTGTTATGGTGTTAATCTGCTTTGGTTGAGCTATCAACTGACAGTTAGTTCCAGATGAAGAGTCTGTACGTGGACAATTTGTACTAAGAATTGAAGGCCTTAGACCTACACATTTAACTATTATGATACTAGTGTAAGCCTGTTGAGCTGGAGCCCCTATCTTTCAGATAATTTGTATCTGTTAAAATCTGTCATACTAAGCATTGATGCAAACCAAGGAAGCAGCAATCATAAGCTGTAGACCTGTTATCCAAATTTGTAAGCTATTTGTACCAAATGTTCATGGTGCATTGTGGACCGTTTCATATAACCTCCACGTCACAAACTGTTGCCGTATATCAAAGAAATTTACAACTCGTAAACACAAACTTGTGTCAAACATTTTTAACTACAATTTAATGAACAAAAAGAAAAACACTTCAATACAATAGTTTGAAATATACCAAATATTCCACAATGTGAAAAACAGGCCTATATTACTGACTTCTTAAATCATTAACCTGTACCATCTTTACTCCATTTTTATATCAACATAAAAAATAATAACACTAGTTGTGTTCTGTGGGTGTGCACAAGTTGTGCTCATTCAAGCTGGCATGTTCCGGATTGTGTAGAGGCATGGTTTTCATAAAGTAAAATGATTCATTCCAAATAATTGTCTATTTCATCTATGGAACTAAACTAAATTAATTAATATATTTAAACCTTTAAATGGGTATTATGAATATCCTGATTACTCTATATTCTACAACAAATGTATTTTTATTCGAGTATAGTCCCCATACTAAAAGTTAATATATCGTAATTATGGGCCAACACATTCGAACTGAACATACTGACAGGTGCGTCATTTAGGTGAGTCATGTCAAATTCAGGATGATACCTGTCTACTAAATCTATAAATTAAATAAAACCAAGCGTCGTAGTATTTGGTTCCTAAATATTTTACAAGTTAATAATACTGTAGAAACCTATGCCTAGCTGCGAATACTACTTCAGAATGATTTAAGTTGAAGCAATTATTGATTGATGACTCCATTTTTTATCAACAGCACAGTAACAAGTTTATGTATAACACACAAAATTGTACAAAATAAGTTGCAATAAATTAAATATGGAGCGTTATCAGCACCAGAATATATTGGCCATATATTGTACTCGGTGCCATGGTTTGGTTGTATCTTGCTGCAAAAATGTTGCTGGTGGTAATTCTGAGCCTGCTCTTAATTACAATAGGTTGTTTGGTGTAAGTGGGTCTAAGTCGGGGTCGTCTAAAACCTTTGTTAGCAGTCTGATGTTGACAATGTTCTCAACTTCACAAAACAGTGTTCTCAAACCTCATCTCTCGGCACCTGCTAATTATTTAACGATGTTAAAATCTTTCTTACAGTCCTTATGCACTTCCCAAATTCCTCCATGGTGTGTGGCAGTAGGTGGATTAAAGCACCAATAAATGTAATGTGCTGTTGCAGTAAATGTTGGTGGATCTGACCTTGAATCCAACCATTGATTGCTGTTTTTAACTCTTTGTTCCTTTTACAAAATTTTCACCATTGTCTGATTGAATGTTTAATGTCATAGCACATCTGGCAATGAACCTTCTGAGTGGATTTATAAATGATGTGGTGTCTAAGAAAGACTTACAGGTACACAGCTCTTCCCTTTTAACCAAGAAAAATTACACCATATCTTTTAACATTAGATCAACGCTTTCTTACGTAGAATGGTCCAAAACAGGCTAGGCCCAATATGTAAATGGAAGAAGAGCAGGCTTGAGACGATCACCTGGTAGATCAGGCATTTTGTGTTAAAGAGTTAGAGCGGTGCTCTTTCTTCATTTGACGTATCTATGTATAACAGACATAAATTTTCACTCTACCAATTATAGGCCAAAATCGTAGAATTAATTAATGATTTTTTGGTAGGAAAATTTGATGTTTTGTTTGTTCACGGATTCCTGACCTCTGCAACCTTCTACATACCCTAGTTTTCCATCTTTTAGAACAGGATCCAATATAACTAGTCAGCTATTCATTAATTCTTTTTATCTTGTAATTTCATATCCATATAATACATATACAACAAGTACAAAAATCTGAGTAATAAATGAGTCAGCTATAGAGCTAAAGTGGGCTAAATATATTACATCTTACTAAAAGATACAGCATGGTAAATTAATGTTGGAAGATGTTGGAATGACTAAGTACATATCGCCTTATAAAATTAAGGAATTTGAACTCACAAACAAACCTCTGATATACTCATCAAAGGACAGTACTCCATTTGACACAAATATTCTTGCACTGAAGTGTCTAAGTTGGTGCAAGAAAAGTCTCTCATTATTGTAGCACACCTTAAGTGACTTAATTATGCTTTCAGTATACAGTAGTTACACCAAAGTGGCACAATACATGCTGACACAACACTTAATTAAATATCATTTAGTTGAATCAGAGCAAATTTCGTGTTATCTTCATTATCTGCTGTCCATGTTGTAACAGATTGATTTCAGTTTGAAATGATTAGTTTTGTATGTACTTAGATTCAGTGCACTTAAAGATATATTGTCACCTGAAAATGACCAAAAAATCATCAACATTAATTTTGAAATTAACTTGATCATATCAA
>JAOTQE010114221.1:0-24902 GCA_025631205.1 Nesometra sesokonis
AAGCAGGAGCTATGCCGATCAAGGTAGATCAAGGTAGATTGACCCCGAATATCATTGCCGAGCGAGCCCGACCAGTCTAAATTACCTTGATTGGGATTGATCGAGTTGATTTGATCGGCAGTGGGAACCCACCATAACCAAAGTTCCTAAAATTTACCGCCGGGCTTAACACGAGTTTACGCTTTCTCTTACGCATGCCTTTCTCTGCGCGCGTGTATGATTTTGTCTCTTCGTAGTTTCCCTGACGATGTTCAAACTTTGCGTGTAGGCCTACTTTTTATCAGTAGCATAGATAATACCATAAGTAGATAAATTAGCCAGTCTAACAAAAATTCCGGGTAGCATCTCTGATGATAGTAGATTTGCACCAATTTGTGCCCATAAAAACAAATAAAAACAGGTTTATAAAACGATAGTTCGTGGCAGAAGGAATGCCATAATTCGAGTTTTGATACGTTGAACAGCCTACAGGCATAGAATACAATAAAACATAAAGTCAGCTCTTAAAATTTACGCAACTGGCATACAATCGACGATTAAGACGGACTAACGAGCTAGAACATACGCCCGTCCGTACTGCACAGTAGTAATAACCATGGCGATGCTTACTCCACCTCTAACGGTTTACCAGCCAATCAGAACCGTTAGTAGAACGACGACTTGTTTGATTGACAGATTAGTTCTAGGACTGCTTTGTGAAACTTTCGGGAGCGATGTAAAGTATGGGCTATAGAAATCTGATTCGTTGTAAGCCGATAAATGTGAAACGAAAACGAGTTACTATTCGCTCGAATTATTGTCTTGAAAATACTGGAGTAGGCCTATTGCGTTGTATCTACTACTACCAGGGATCTGACATAATTGCGGAACTTGGTGATGTAAAAAAATGTAAGTGAGCGAGTATCGAACGTGCAAGTGCATATTCAACTAAGCAAGTATAGGCGACAGTATGACCACGAACAATCAGACTCGCGATCGGTAAGTCTAGGAGTTTGCGTGACTTGATCGCCTGCTTTCCGCCAACAATATAGGGGCTTTCCTCACGACACACGTGCCGTCGCAATGTTTAACGCACCAAGCCAACTACTGTTATAGGAAACACCAATCGGTCGCACTTCCATTATTTACTGTTTATTTTTGCATCCCCGATTTCAGGTCCACCTTAGTGGAAATACAAACTACCGAAATCACGCAACAATACACAACCGAGCCATTCAAAGAAATAAGGTAAGTTTAAACAATACCTTAAACTGCGTTTGTTTAGCAGGGATTGTGGTTATAATAGGGAGGATTCGCAACTTCACGAAACACGAAAACGGATACGTCATAAATTTGAATATGAAATATTTTTCACAATTGGTCAGTATTTTTCTACGATCATCAACAATTCGTAAGTAGAAAATGTGATATATTTTGAACACATTGAGAAATTAAAAAAATGAAGTGTGACGTAGTATCCGTTTTCGTAATCATATTTCGTAAATTGCGAAACCTCACTATTCACAAATTTACCAATTTCTTGAATGTCGCTTTAAAGTAGGCCTACTACTGTACGTTTTTAGGATGAGAACTTTCAATGTTCTACAGCTGGAACTACGAAGTCCTTGCATTGGACATCATCTTAACTGGAATATTGTTTAATAGATTATCTATAATACCGTCTTCCGTGAAGTTCAGTAAGTGCCGCCTCTCAACTTGATCTCATGGTCTCCGAAAACATTTTGAAGGAAACCTAATAACTACTTTGCGGCTTTAGCCAATAACAACAATTAACAAAATAAAAAACAAAAATAATTAATTTAAGTTTTCTGCACTTATATCAATATTGTCACGTCATAAAACTTAATTCAGAAATTTAGGTTCCCACAAACAAAGTATAAATGGAAAAAAATGTTTATGTTACATTCATACATTAAAAACAACTAGAAATTTCAGGCATCGAAATTTCTAGTACTAATAGGTTTATAATGGTAGAATTATAACCAAATTATGAGCAAGTTAACTGTCCTTATTAGTATCTCTGGTATTATTCATATGATAGACACAAACAAAGCTTAACGTTTAAATTCTGCGAACATTTATTCCAGAAGGCTGTTCATAAAACTTTGTTTTGACTTTAAGATCAGCTAGGCCGAATATGATTAACAACAGGTTTCTTCCCTTCGAACTCATAGAACAATAACCTAACCATCACGGCGAAGGCCAAGTTTAAACTTAGTACCGTACGAATTCTTTGACCATGGGCCTAAAACCCCCACTTCCTAACTCTTCGTTTGTAAAGAACGAAACAGTTACCGACTATTAAAATGCAACCTTTAAAAAAACATTCTTATAGGTCTACTTCAATTATTTTGTTTATACTGATACATAAGCCTATGTGATGTTTTCAATTTCTAATGCTATGTAGGCCTATATTGCTAAATTTAAGGAAAATAACGTTAATTTGATTTTATGTGATTTATAATTATAGGGTACCGCGGATCTATGTATAGGCTGTAATATAAAGTTAAATAATAATAATAATAATAATATATAATGATAGGCCTATTTATTAAATTTATATTTCATAATGTAAAATTTAATAACAATTGTTGAGTTCAGCCAGTTGAACTATAAGGACAGAAGACGAATGTTGGCGATGAGATTTTCGAAACATTTCGATAGAATTTACGATGTTTCTCTTAAATTATCTCTTCTTATACTAAACCACCTGAAAAACAACTTTCACATTCCTATCTTATGACATTAAATCTACTAAAATAAAGATTTGAAATAAATAAAATTATCCCTAATTCTAAATATTCAGCAATCTGCTTACAACTCAAATATTACAGGCCTGATTAGGCCTATTATTAACATTTTTCAAAGATAAATGTTGTGTATTCTTAACATCGGATTAAGACATATTAGGTCCTAAATTACACCATTATTATTACAAATATTGTATCAGTTACATAATTTTATTGTATTCTTGTAATTGTTTAATTTAATTACATATTCAATTAATGTATCGGTATTAAGTAATTTCCATGAATTTGTAGGGTAAAAACTCTGGGAAAATGTCTGCGTTTAAACAAGTGTTGAGCTTTAATGGGATTTTCTATTCGAAGATTATTATTTTTTTTTAACTTTGAAACTTTATTGTACATAGGCATACGTGTAATAAAAACAACGATACAGTACAAAAGGTTACCAGTAAATAGCATTGCTAATCAAGCCATAGCCCCTCTTAACTTCAAGAAATATTGAATAAATAATAAATAAAATATATAAATAAATAAATAGGCCTAATCTGTAATTTTAAATGCAATGGCTAATTCAAAAATACTGTGATAAAAGTAAATGCTATAGTTAAAAAAATTATCAGAGGTAAAATAATGTTAATAATCAGGAAACATTTCTCTAAGAGTAGCGGTCCAAACGCTACACAAAATGAAAATTTTCTACACAATTTTAAACAAAGATCATAGTGGCAGAGACAAACCAAATAAGGCATAAGTCGCAAATCCTAGTTTCCACAATAGGAAATTGTCAATTTTTGTTTTCAAATTTTATTTCATTAAAAAAAAAATATACAGTTCATACATTCAACTTCCATCTTAATCATTTTTAGATATATAATTTAAAAAATGTTCAAAAATGCAGGTTAAGATGACCTTTCTTAGTCAATGTATACTGATAAACAATTTTCAAAGTGTTTTTCAAAACATACATTTAAATGTTCGAACATCGATTGTCCATAACTTTGCAAGGAAACATCGTATGAAACTATTTTTTTTTGCATGTTAAAGATAATGTGTAGTTTATAATCTATACAAAAAACTTAAATTTTCAATTTTCCGACTTATGCCTCATTTTGCTTGGCTCTGACACATATAAAATTACCATACCATCAAAATTATTAGCAATTAGGCCTACTGCTAATCAAAATGTTGAAATGAAAACTTTCTCTGATAATACTGTTAACATTATTAAATGGTCTATTTAAATAATTTTTTTTCTTTCGTATATTTATTTTAAAATATTCAAAGTAAATATTTCTTAGGGATAAGTTGGGCCATTTGCTTTTACTAAAATAAAAAAGCAAAAGAAAAAGCATAACGACCTCGTTTGTCATGCAACCTATTTAATTAAACTATTTGTCGAGTAAGCATATTGCAAAATAAAAACAAATCGACAGGCTGTGTTTAAAGTTTTTCTTATTTTTTCAACATAACAAAGGTAAACTTAGAGAAAATGTGTTTTCAATACAACGAGACATATACATAATTTCTATTTCAAAAGTAAATTTTACGACCGTTTGTTTTTCCCAAATTCTTATCCAAGCATGTGGTATTTCGTGAGTTATATAGGTCTAATGCTAAAATATAATATACGCAATATAAAACAAAACGACAATCACAATAATTTCTCTCATTCTAAAGTAGCCTAATTAATATAAGCTGTTCCGTTCCCTGTGAAGATCGGGATTGTTCGATATGCAAATCTGTTATTATACGCCAATCATTTATGCTGTAACCTATCGGTCACATTTCGCAACCTCATTATTATACACTGTCCAAATATGAACTGGACGATGCAATCAACACCAATGCCAGTTTATATGACCAATATTAATGAGGTATTTTCTCTTTAAAAAATCTTAAAAATCATCAATATAAATTTAGAAATTTACTTGCTCATATTAAACTAGCATAAATCTTAAAAATAGAAATGAGTGTATTTTATAAATTTTGTTTTTACAATGATAAAATCACCAAAAATGATAGAAGAATCTAGCGAAAGGGTGAATATATTTACCTTGAATTTACCTTCAATCTTTGAAACTTAGAGCAACTTGCTCATTTGTTCCTCTGAAAACACTTTATTAAGCCTAATTTATAGGCCTTCTTCAAAAGATGACAATTATTTTCAAACTAAATTTTTATCATTTCCAAATGACAATAGACTTTTAATTTTATTTAATTTCCGGGTCTGAAAATGTCGAAGTATAGGTCTGATCAATTAATATTACGTCAGGACGTTTCCTTATGTTTCTAAAACCCCTTATAATTTATTTTATTCAATCTTAGAATCGGTAATACTGAACACTGGCAGAGAAAACCAGTGGATTTGTGTGAGTAAACACAATCAACGATTGAGTGAGTAAGGAATCCAATGTAAACATACAGACGAAGCGAAGACGATCGGACGAAAATATGCAAAAATACAGTGCCTTTATAGATCAAACATCGTATCTGGTATCGTCTTTGACTGAACATGAATATTTCTAACGCCGGATTTTAGGATATTAATAGAGTCGATTAAGTAGGAATAATCTGGAAACTTTCGTCAGTTTCGACTATAGAGGCCCATTAGCAAGTCCGATAGATAAATGATTATAAGGTTTGAATAGAAGAAGTTGTGGTCATAATCCTGTTTACAGTCGCATGGAACGGTTGGCCCTCTCTCAAATAGGGATAATAATAACGGAGACGAGACTGTGTTTAGCCTGTGGACTTAGTGTTTTTCTAGCCGCTTGTGGTTTACTTAAAACGCGGTAGAGGTAAGCGCTTAAGCCTGCAAGGAATAAACTTTTTATAATGAGGACCGGCTAACTTTAGGCTTCTGTTTTATATAACACTACAAGATTAACTTACTACAATCATCCAAAGTCTGTTGGTACATCAGTGGGATTATATAATCGTGGTATTAAACTGACGTAATTAGTACAACACACTAACTAATAGTGTGACAAAAATACTAAATGCCAATGCTAATGGGATAATAATAGCATTAATACTATGCCTACTCATAATACTTTCCCTGTAATATTGCTCCAGGGTAATTGAATCCAAGTCCGATTGGTCAAAAGGAAAGACTGAAAATTGTACCCATGTGTTTTATAATGAAACTCATTTTCTGTAAGAATTACAATTCAAGGTGATGACCAGTATAAGTTTGTCCACCTAGTAACTCATTAGCCAGTGGGCAATAATAATTTGGACCTATGTCATTCACTCAGAGTTCCAATGTTGTATCAGTGTATTTCTGTGGTCATTTATTACACACGCCTGACCATAGCTTGTGGTCAGTGGGCTATTTCCTAATACGTGATTTCAGAGGCATATTTTATATTACCTTTGGTCAAAAGTGTTGAGTATTTCTTTTGGGTTACATGTGGTTCGGGCATAGATCGAAGGAAAGTTACTTGGTCGAGGCACGTCTCTGTCGAACCCCCTTGGTGTCCCGGTTGAATAATGCTGGACATTAGGCCTCGTGAACCTCAGTTTCGTAATAAACTTCCACAATGGAAGTCAGAAAATCAACAAGCTATTGGAATTTTAATTCACAGAGTAGAGGATATGAAGGAGAAGTCGAAAAACGCCGCTCGGACGCGACGAGAGAAAGAAAATGCCGAATTTTTAGAATTGGCCAAATTACTACCACTGCCGTCAGCGATCACAACACAGCTCGATAAGGCATCGATCATCCGTTTATCAACCAGTTACCTGAAGATGAGGGCACTCTTTCCAGAAGGTAGGCCTACACATTTATCTTTATAGCATTTTATTCACCTTAACAACGTGACTGAAAATTATCCTGTGACAATTTACATAGGTCTATTGTTAATAAATGCAAATACGGCAACTCGTCCTAATTTGCATTTGCAATTATAGCTAACTGCTCTACAGACCAATTTTATAAACAGGGAATGCAAAAATAATATACAGTAGCATAGGCCTATACGACATTAAGTACTTCAAAATTAAAATCGACAAGCGAGAGGATTCCAAATATCGAACATAAGTTCATGTTAAACATATCGCGAAGTGTTTGCATATCGTCACTTCACACACTCTTCTCGAAACATCCATCTCACAAAAACAATCAATGTTTATAACACTTGTTTACAGTCAATAATAATGAGTAAACATCACAAATGCCTACAAAATCACGTTTTGACCGCAAATACAATTTCTATAAATTCTAGGCCTATATAACGTTCAAATTTTGTTTCCAATTTTGATCAAACGAATTTGCGTATTTGAATTACCAGAAAACACAATTCATTCATTGTGTTGAACATGTCATGTCCTCAAATGTATTTTATATTTAAAGTGTGAAGAGCCATTCATTCATCATATGCATAGAAGATCAAACGCGAGATTGGCAGAACCGGTCAAAAAAAAAAAAAAAAAAAAAAAAAAAAAACAAGCAGACTGTATGTTCATTATATAATCGTTAATTTGGATTTGATTTCTCACTTTTCTTTCTTTAAATTACTATAGGCCTAATAAAAAATAAATCTTCAGAATAGGTTTGTTGTTTTGTGTATGGAAAACTAAGGGAAAAGTTTATTTGGCGGATTTGGTGTACTTAAAAAGGTTCCAAATACCCACTCGCGAATCAAAAAAGTTAGTTAAGACCCACTGGAGAGTCTGACTTTTTTTAAAATTTGAACTTATACAGTTTTTACAAGAGTCCCATACAGGACAGGACAACTCATTTCGAGCATTAATTTTAGGGTGTATGCAACGAACATTTAGACTTCGAAACGTTGAAAATAAACATTAATCATTAAGTAACTGTCAGTTTTTCAAATGTTACTATCATTGTCAATTTTATCATGATTGTTTAACATTTAGTTATCAGTTAGACCCTGATACCGCCAGATGTTCTTCTTTCTATCTTGGTTATTATCTAGTACAAATTTGTTGATTAACACTTATATCATTTTGCTGTTTGGAAATTAGGTATAATAAATAGACATATAATAGTCCGCTCATTTGTAATCGTGATAGAGATGGCCGTGTGTACATTTATCAAAATATAAATATCGTAATTGAAGTTTAATGGTAAAATATCGCACTACACATGTAAACAGTAAGGCATTGATAAATTGTATCATGTAGATCGGAAATCGCAGAAGTTTCAAATCAGTCTGCTTACCGGTCGGGCGAGTAATTAATACAATGTGGCTGTCCAAAGAAAAAAAATCCACTTGTCTTTATACGACTTTATAAATAAATACGCAAAAACAGAGGCGTTTCCAGGATTTGAGGAAGATGGTAGTCACTCCGATTAGATTTTTGCAAGCAAAAACACGCTTTTTCTGATGGTTGCCTTTCTCTATAAAGGGGTGCTCACTTCCTCTGATGGGAGCGGGGGTATCCTCGAGGCACAATCTTCATATACTAATTGTATTGTTTCTACCACTGAAGGGGGTGCAGCACTTTGTTTAGCCCCTCTGGATACGCCACTGAAAAAAACATGGCAGTACGCAGAGTACCGTAATTTAACAGATGCCTAGTACAGGCCACAATTAAAGTTTTAAAGCTAAGTTTGCCCAAGACTCCATTGTTTTGCCCGATGCAAAATTTTGATTTCCCCGAGATGCTGAGCAAGTGATTACGTCAGCCTTTAACATGACATAATTACAAAAGTGTAATTATATAAACTTACTACAGTTTTTATTTTAATCACAAATAGTCCCACAATTAATTATTGACCGTATATTTAACCAAAAATGGCACTAACAATGAAATTAGTTGTATTCGCTAAAATTTTGAAAGTTTAACTTTTACTTTTGAAATCCGATATAACCGAGAAGACCCATTCAGTAAATAAATAAAATATGGTAAAGGCCTACGCAATTGTTCGAACCATACGTAAAAAATGAAGAAAAAAAAATTAAAACTTGAAACACAATTTATGGAATCCAATAATAATGTGGTCTTAGAGTTTGGATACAGTAGTTGTTTTAATCGATGCTTCACATTTAACGACGATTGAAACAAAAATAATTAACAGGTCCACATCAAACATTTTAAATTAAATTCATGGGCTTTAATTACCGACATAATTCCATATGTATAAACAACATAAACGAGACATGTTAAACAACAACCATAAACTTCTCTTGCATACTATTTTTCTCTTTAAATGTCCGTATTCTAAGTATCATTGGCTATATAAAACGAGTAGCAATATGATTAAACAAACATAAAATTATAATCATGTTATATAATTTATGAAAATATTGATTTGAATTACTATTCACGTACCCTATTGAATTTTAACGTTCATTTTTATAGGCGAAGTAATTACAATAACGATACAATTGAGTTATGGTAACCATTGTGTAAAAACTGACGTAAGATTATATAGGCTATGCGAGCAATGAATAATTGAATATTTTATAAGTTTAATTATTACATATTTTATTGGATGTAAAATTTTATAACGGTGGCACACACTATAATATGGTGCATTTAGACAAACAAATGAAAACTCAATGAAACTGTAAAATACGTACGATACGTAAAATGGTAAAATACGTTAAAATGTTCATGGCCTACAATATCACTACAAGTACAAGTATTTAGGAGTGTTTAAAATATTATTGCAATAAAGAATAATTTACCAATTCAATAGTTTTGTTACCACTGTGTGGTCTAAATAATTTTCGGGATAATTTTATATATCATATCTATTAACTTAAAAAAATGCGACCAATGTTTCGAGATTTTGGACCGGTCGGGATGGGGAACATATTTTAACCCTCATGACGGTAAGTGTTAAAATACAAATTATATTATTGTAAAGAAGATACCGACAATACTTTGCTATCAGTCTGCCAGTAGCATCTTGTGTTGACCGAGAATGGCATCGCGTACAAAGTACACAAACGGACTGTTTGTTAGGCCACACTTAGATGACCTGTCGCTTACATGGAGGTCCTTGTTCCCCAACACTTTCCAGACACCAACCCCTAATAAATCTTGTCTGATTTCTTGTTCTAATAACGATCATTAGATATTTAGTTACCGCGTTAAACTTGTTGGTTGAGGCAGTAAACGATTGCTTTTTATGACAGTCCCGTAAACATTATGCCCACTATTAAACTTGATCTCGAGCGGTGTCTAGAGTCTTCAACCAAAACAACGAATGGTTGACAGAAAATAGACAGAAACGTAATAATTTACACGTAATTGGAAAAAAATCATTTCGATCAAAACTTTGGACTAATTCTTGACCTAAACTGCATTAAAATTGAACCAACCCTGATATTCATTGGTAATTATTTAAAAATAATTACATTGTGACTTTTACATTAGGCCTAGGCTATATTTTTATTTTTAAAAAAATGAAATGTTTTCAGAGTAAATGTTTTTGATGCCTAGGCCGATCATTTGTCAGTAAATGGATTTAATAGTACTTTAAAATATAAACACAGTATGTTAGAATTTTTATTGTGGAACGTTCGTTGGTGGTGCAGTTAATGTAGGCCCAGGCCTATGTATGAACCGTCGAGTTCATTTAATTTACATGCATTTTAGGTCCATAGTTGGACCTAGCTTTATGGGCTGTGGTAGGTCTGCTGTGTTTGCAAAGCAAGAATTTGTCTAATTTTTACTCCATCAGAATATCGCTAAATTACCGATATCACTCAATTAACAACCGATGATAAATTTAGACGATAGCCGCTTCCCCTGGTCTGTTAGTTCCAAATGGACCGATTGATTACGTCTCATTAATAACACAATACGACGATAATCAAACTCTTTAACAGTTAAGGGGGATTAGCGTGAGCCTTATCCTGAAGGGTTATTCTTGTGTCGAAAAAATCAAGTAGTGAATAGCCCGTTTACGGGGATAACTGTCCGGGCAAACACGTGTGTCCATTCTATCAGGGTCAGTTGCTCACTTTACTTTAGGTGCGGTTGAAAAATGTTGTCCTCGAAAAAACACAATGGAAAAACTATTTTTTCACAATAAGTTTAGTAGTCAATAAATAATTAAAACTCTGTCTTAATTTGACATAAGTAGGCCTATACTAGCGGATCCAAGAGGTACACCGGCCCCTACCCCACCATTTTTTACTTGGTAGAATATTATTTTCAAACGAAAAAAAAAACACTTGTATACATAGTGTGCCTCTAAAAAGTACATCAGAGAGCATCTATAGCCGGAGACTACTATACTACTCTCAGCAATAGAGAAATTTCCCGGGACCTAGGCGGGCCCTGGACCCAAGCGTATAGGCCTATTATAGTCAGTTTTCTGTTAAAATCTCACACTAACTGGGTAACGGCTCCCCTAATCCAGCTCTGTTGGATCCCTGATTTCAGTGCAATTGATTAATACGGCGCAATTATGGATAGGCGTACTGTACAGTATTAATATAGTACCTTATAATTGTATAGGCCTAGTACACATTTTTTTTAAGAACACATTCTAGAAGAACAATGAGGCTGAAAATGTTAAAAAATTTAAAACAAAATAAGGACAAACTGAGGCTGAGAAAAAGTTCAAAGGATGGGTTTTTTTTATTAAAGAGAATTTAAGAAAAACAAAAACAAAACCAAAAATCAGGCTCATCACTGTTTTCATATAGTTATATCAATTAATATCTATTCCATTAATGTCATCAGATTTAATAGATTCATAAGTTCCATCAGGGAACGAGTGTAGGCCTATCCATACAATGCAAGAACAAAGAAAGGAACATTTTGAGCCTGAGATTGGCACAAAAATAAGAACATTGAGTCTGGGCAAATTGTACTGGTTCTTTAAAAAAAATGTGCAACTCATGTTTAAGTTTACTGGTTAGTAGTAAATCTTAATGAATAAATGAATGAATTATTATTTAAATAAACAAAAAACGTTTTATTTAAAACAATTTTATAGTAGGCCTAGGCGTGTTTCTCTATTAGGCCTATTCATTCAATGACCTAACAGGCGGCATACACTATATATACACTATTCAAGTAAAACTTATCGGGAAACTTATTGATTTGTGTAATGTCGGGAAGAACCCCTTGATGTCTCAAACATTCTTTTGTAAAAAATCCAATAAGTTAGAAGTAATTATGTTGTAGGCCTAAATAAGGCTAATATATTATCTTTACTTACGGATTTTTGCAAACCAAGGGTCGATTTAAACACAATGAGTGTCTTTTATTTACGATTATCTGAACTGTGACGATGATTTAGCAACAGTTATCCGATCAATAGAAAGAATCATCGGTTACTAAAAACCAATTAAATCGAAGACATGGATTAGGCCTCCGTTGATTGTTCGGTAACGCCTAGGGTGTAGCACTCGAGTGGGTTTGTTAAGGCTTCAATAAGCTATACTAATCCGTTCACACCTGGTTCTATGCAGCTTATGATAGGTCTAAAGTGTCTTACATCCAAACATGGTGGTATATCTAATTCAATCGTGTGTGATCTAATCGCAGTGAGGTTGAAACCTGGCGTTGATCTAGCACGCCATGATCTCCAACTGTCTTCAGCTGGGACGGAATCACTGATACTCAACGTTGAATGTTTTAGTTGATACAATAGACGGTATTTTTCATCACACACACAAAACAAAATTATATTATTAGATAAAAACAAAGGGCTAATATTTATACAGCTATTACAAAGATGTAAAGAAATTAAATACATAATTCAAAACAATAAAAATTAGCTATCTTAAAACACATAAGTCGTCTTAAAATTTGCACATCTACAAGTACCGACAGTGTTTTTTTTTAATGTGTTATTCGCAATACTCAGTTTTACTGTTTTCTTAAGTAACAATATTCAAATAGATATACAGTCCAATACCTGTAGTTAATCATCTTTTCTGTTATAGATTAAAGTGATAAACTGGAAAAGAAAGAACGGTTTTAATCTTCATATTGTACCCAACACACTACATTTATTTACAAAAAGGTGGCTTTACGGCCCCATACTAACAGACATGTTTCGGTGGACCAACCACCATCCTCAATGAACACAATTTAGATAACATTCTATTTATACCAGTGGCTAAATACTATGCATTGTTGCATACTGGTCCATAACCATGATAAAATACTTGAATAAATTTAAGTAAATTATAGGCAAAGTGGCTATAAAAACAGGGTTAAATGAAAAAAAAAATGTTAAGAGAAGGTTTATCACATTTGATATGCATGGCCTCCTTAATCGTAAGGGCTAAATTCGTTTTGAAGGATTAAAGTGGTTTTGAAGGATTAAAGTGGTCTTGAAGCTTGGTGGTTAACATGCTTGCCTACCAATTCCAAGGTCCTGGGTTCAATCCTGATAAAAGCTCTAGGATTCACAATAATATAAATAACGCCAATGCCTAATCCTTGTAGTATTTTATAGCATGACGCAACTAAAGCACATACCGGTACAGTTTCGGTACTGTCCATCCTGTGAAATGAAAACATTTTAGGCATAATTTGTGGTATACCTACCTAAAAAACAATTTGTGGTTGGACTAAGCCATCAAATAATATGGTTACATTGATATGAATATTGTATCGTCTTTTTTTACATGTTCCTTTATTTGTTTTATTTGGGGATAGCGGAGAAAAGGGTGGGGAGAGATACAATTACAGAGGACAACTAAAATAGAAAAACACTTTCATGATAAACCCCAACATTCTTTTTATTTATTTTTGTAGAATTGATAAACAACTTTGCTTCTCTTCGTGTAACTTACTTTGAAACATGTAATTTTTTAGTAGTGTATTACTAGTGACAGTTGTATTTTGCTGTACGAGATTAAGGTTCTAATGTGACAGAACGATTACAGTAATTTGTAGTAAGAGATGTTTTATGTCACGCTTCGTTAGGTGCCCAACTCGCCGTGACACAAAACACACATTCAAATTCAAATTTACATTCTGTTAAATTTACACACAATTTAATAATAATGTATAGGCCTGTAGCAAACTATATTCACCTATAGACCTATAATAACTTATCAACACAGTAGAATAATACATTATATCATGTGTTTTAGATACGTCACAACATCTCTACCTCACTCCCGATTGATTGGTCGGTCAATGTCGACTGGAAAATTAGATTAACCATAGCTCCCAAGTTGAAAAATCAAAAAATCCTGGAGATTTCGTCTGCCAGCTTTCGTAACTGTTTTGGGGTACTCATATGGTCATCTAAAAGTGAAATGCTTTGAATATTAGTACAATTATTGATAAACGAACCGTCAAAATGCAATTTAGTATCCAAATAAATAAAAAATACTACATATTTTTTTTTTATATTGCAAATTTATCAAAAATCCTGGAGATAATCATGAAAAATTCAAATTACTGGAGAAAATTGAGTAGGCCTATTTGCTGGAGTCCGGGAGATGATGCAAAATTCATGGACTTGGGAGCCCTGGATTAATAAATATTTCAAGATCTGATAGGCCTAATAGTTATACTATAGTTTTAAATGTAGCAGGTAGGCCTAGATTCTCAGATATGCCTAAAGTATATCGGAGTTCAATCAATCGGTTAGTTGGTGTGTCTATATTTCAGATTGGATAAAGGAAACATGTTAAAATCCTTTGTTAATACAATCATTAAAATTCCAAATCTAAATTTTCAAAAAGAGGCCTATTAAACTATAGGCTTTAATTTGTCTTGCAAAATCTAAACATCACTTTTCATTGGAACAAGTAAAAGAAAAATAACGGTTAAAAAGTAACGACGTTTCGACTACATCAAGAGGTCATTTTCAGGTTCAAATAAAGCTAGTAAAAGGGATGTAGGCCTAACTATAAGTAGGCCTACTAATCTAGAGTGAAAGTTCAATATGTCATTTGAAACATTTTATAGACCTAGGGATATAAGTAACATTATAAAACTTATAATATATAGGCCTAATCAACTTTTTGCAAACTATTTGGCTCATGCATTACCAAATAGTAGCGACTTTATTAATTAATAATTATTATTGTTATTACTAGTCTAATGAAGATACAGTTGTCATAAATTGATATTTTATCAACCAATTATTTTTCTTCCTTTTCAAACTTTAGAACCGATACAACCCAGTCATTACTGGTGGTTTACGTTATTTTTTAAAAGTACAACATAATACAAATAAAAATTGTTTATACAATAGAGTTGATTTTTATTAGTGCACCAGCTGTGTTTTATAAGCGCCGATTCTCACGTTTCTTAAGTTAATATTAAATAATAATAATCATTCAAGCGACATCTTATAATAGGTTTACTAATTTTCTACAGCAGAGGGCCTAGTAATTATTTGAGTAAAATTATTTAATAGACATATAACCCAAAAATTAAATATAAAAAAACTGTAGCCTATATTATATGATGTTAAGTTTATTTATGAAGTAATTAGATCAGATGTTGTATTTTACTAGTTTTCGTTGAATTTAAATGATTTTAAATGATCGAATTAATAATTTCGGTCAATCTATAGACCTATTAGGCCTATCTGTATTACAAGATTTATAGCCCATCGTGTATTTTGTATGGACCGTACACAAAGCTACTAATGAAATAACAATAGTATTTCAACATTGTAAGATGTTATACGGTAACATTTTACAACATCTTATTAGGCTATCATATGAACATTTTCAATCATATTATTTTAATAGAACTACAGGAATACATTAAGAATTAAAATTATTGAAAAAAACGATTTATGCTAGGCCATAATATCCACATTTATTTATCCATATTTAATAAAAAAAATGTAATTATGGTATTTTGATTATTTTATTATAATGAGATTATCTACTTTATTATTAGGCCTAATAAGGTAATATTAACTACAATGTATCATTTATAATAAATAATTATAGGCTAAATAACTAATAATTATGAACAAGTTATAATGACTGTTATTATAAGTAAAATGTACTGTAGGCCTATACTAATTTGTAAGTGGATATAATACGATAATAATTCAAATTAATGAACACATTTACGTGAACCAATTTTATTTTTCAGGCTTTATAACTGTTGTTTTTTAGTAACGGTTCATCGATGTTTTCCTGTTTACATCCCTCGATATTAAGAGATTTCGATGGCATTAACTTCCGAGTCTTTCCAATATTAGCCGTTTACTAGTCTCGAACATACATCACATAATACACAGTGAACGAAATACTGTGGATTACTACAGCAATGTATGTTATACGGGCTTTGGGAATAGCAGAAAATACCTAATTGCGATTGAACTAAGTAGCCCACCGAATGACCGAAATGGGGGACAGTTAGATTATTCCCACGACAGACAATGTTTTTATCATTGCCGATTTTTGTAATTGCTATAATCTATTTTTTTAATTTAATATTTCACTAAATTTGTTTGTTTACATTAATTGATGTATTTAAAAATGTTATGTTTCTATGAATCCTTTAATTCCTTAAGCTATTAGAAATGTGTCTATTACGGTTTATATTTGTTTGGGTTCAACTAAAAACGTTAAAGATTCTCTACTGTGTGTGAGTTATAAAATAGGATTATTCAGAAAATCCATAAGGCAACAAAATTAGCCAGATTCCTGAAAATGGTACAATAATTTTATTCTGATACGAACAATAATCAAGATGTAGGTTACTTTCTTTTCTGCTGATTAAAAAACACAAAGAACAATTACTGCAATTCTTACAAATGCTTTCTCAAGTAGACATGGTGTTGCTATTTCCAGCCTGGCCTGACATCACCTCGATGTTCAGGTCGCTGTACATCCATACGTTGTCGACGATGCCCCCACCCCCAGCCACTTGTGTGGGCCTGAATCATATCATGTGAAATATCATTTTCCCTCCATCACCACTATACTCGAGAGAGCAAACGGATCGTTTGCCAAACGTAGTTGTGAGTCTTCGAAAGTAGGCTATTTTTGTTTATTTTCGGACCAACAAAATTTCTGTTATTTTAGAAGGTACAATGAAACGATTGTTAGTTTAAAATCAACTGGTCATACAAACAAAACTGAATGCTAAAATTACAAAATAGGCATAGGCCTGTATAGACCTACATTTTAAATACTGTAAGTGCGATGACATTGAGGTGAAATCTGGTACTTTTAAACGACGCTACATTGTTTTATCTGGTTCACGTTAACATGCCAAAAAGCGCAACGCCTGTAGAATAATGTAGAATAAATAACTATTTAAAAAAGAATGCTTTTAAAGTTAGGTCTATATAAGTTCGTCCGTCATACTCTATAAATCGGTAGCATTAAGATCAATCTAAATGTCTGAGTCAACACCCATGTTACAAACTGAACTAATGTTTTAGTTGACATATCGAATATCTGTGCGGAAAATATGCTTTCTATGCAAACAGACAGAGTTTTTTTTACACCAGACTTAAATCTGACCCGACGCCGAGTAGCTACAATGATGTAGAGCCCCCAGTTCCAAGCAGAATATTGTAATTCTTCTTAGTCACGGTTATGTAGCGCTGATTATGATGTATTACTCAATTAGTTCGCAAAGTTGCGTCGATTGAAAGTTCATGTTGACGTGTTAACTTTTAATATATAGATTGGTAATTTCTATAAATTCTTAGTGCTGATTCGTCAGTGAGACGTAAAATCTTACGTGCGCGTAAAGAAAGACACTGTTAATGCATAAGCCATTTCACTGTTTAAACTGCGCATGTGCAATATTAAGGTCAAGTCATAAAACGACGCGCGGAAATTATATTCTTTTTCAATAAGCCGCGCGTCGTTTTGACTCGACCTTAATCATGCACATGCGCAGTTGAAACCGTGAAATGGCTTTTGTTATTAACTGGACGCGCGCGTTTTGCGTCACTTCACGCGCTTTTCTATACGCACATAACAGGTTGTGTCTCTTCGTGTTGCCACTGACAAAATACTGTGTTCTGATAAATTTACGTACCGTAGATCTATTGCCTATTTTGTTAGATGTCTATATTCGATAATATAGGTCTATATTAAGTGCGAGTCAAAACAATCGATTCATTTACGGTATTGTGGTAAATTATGTTCCCTGGAAACATTCTGTATCAATGAACAAAATGTAGGCTAAACCTAAAGTGCACGCGTTATAATACAGTTATACGAGTTCAAAAAGTAACTAAGCCTACTGTACTAAAAATATTTAAAATAGGTATTGTGAATTCAGTAGGTCAATGTGTAGTTAGCTATACATGTGACATCATGGGGTCTCGACACTTTGATGTCCTTAGCGTGTGTATTGTTTCCGGGTAGGGCGGCATGTAACAGATACTCACATGACCCGGGATGGAAAACTTGATCGCGGTCTAATCCTAGTCTTATCCTAGCAATTTCTTCTCTAACAAAATGAATTTTAAATTTGACATCTATGATAGAGCATGGTAATTGTAGAACAAAATTTTTTTCTTCAATATTCTAAGCATGACTTTGCAGATGAAAGTGCAGGAATAAACTAGGGTTAGCATTGGCCTCATGATTATTCATGCTACGATAATTAAAATATGAAAATCGTCAGGAATTTTTGTCCAAGCACTTACCAGGTTAACATAGGCCCGCTAAATTATTGGAAATAATGGGAAAAGTACATTACTCTTACAAACTTTGGAATCTCTATAAAATAGGCCTGTTTAACGTTTATTTTTAAAACCTAAGCCTATAAGCTTAGACCTACATTAAGTATTAATTATCTAAAAATAGTGTCGATTTTTTCGCCATATTGTAAGTAAAACCAGCTAATATTATTAGCAAACAATTAACACAATATTCAGATGGGATGATTTTATTGAAACAACATTTTGGTTGTGGTAATAGAAATGTTCATCAAAATAAACCAGTAAAACTTACTTTTCAAGAAAGTTTCGTTAAGCTAATTAGCTAAACATCATCAGTTGTGTTGTTCTATGCTTGACTGGTTTCCAACATTTCTATTACTACTACTTTGTAACCAGAGTTAAATTTGTATTCTTACTTTAAAATATGCCTATGTATTTTCAAAGTAGGCCTAACTTTAGACAAATTTATAATGAACATTGAGCATGACGATTCGAGTAATAAAAAAATATTTACCCTCCTCACATTTTGCACCGATAAAACAATAAAATGAAGTAACACCTTTCAGAGCCTGGAAGAATCTATAATTTTATAATTCGTTAGTATAAAATCACAGTTAAAACAATGCTTAAATACAGTAAATTACTTTTCTCAAGTTCGTCACTTTCATTTTACTTTGATGAGAGCAAATTTCATTTCAACGTTGATTTTGGTATTTTTTTTTTCATTTTCATGTAACAATACCGGTACATCTTTAAATATACTGTAATCAAGTAAGGCCATTAAATGATGTTATTTTTCCTTGATTGGCATTTGTGCCACTGATAATAATATTGTTCAGGTATTGTCTTAATGTAATTGCTTCTAATTTGAAACAAAATTTCCGAAGGTGTTGATATACAAGTGTTAAACGTTTGGATTAATATGCAAATGAAGGAGATGGGCAAAAGATCAGAGATGATTCGCCGACCCCAAGGTGGATCGATGTTGCATTGTTGTGACAAAGAAACTGAGTTACCTTGTAAGCCTCAGGGTTCTTTACCTGGTGAAATTGAGACCAAATGGTCAAGAGACCAAGGACTTCAAACACATCCGAATGGCTAACCTGGTTCAATTGACCATGCGACGAATAAATAAACAATATCTCACCTGCGTAGTAAAAAGAAATAACTTTGATTGTAAATGTGACCTGTGATTCACCTTATTAGAGTGTGGATTGAACGAGGGAAACCGCCAGGAAATTATTATACCAGATAAACTAAGTTTAAGTAAAACGTACAAGGAAAATGACACAACTCTCTTGATGTTCCTATAACTGGTAAAGTAATGATGTCAATGGTGATTTTGATGCTGATGGTGATGATGACGGTTTGTGATCTGGACTTTGATATTTTGGATAGTAGACCTGGGCCTACATAAAACTATCCAGAAAAGTGAAATGTTTGAAGCTTTAACAAAATACACCAGGAAAGACAAATTGCAGAAATATAGTATAGGCCTATCTACTACTAGGAGGAAAGAAACATAAAGGTCTGTTGTTGTTTTGATGATGATGATGATGATTATTATTTTAAAAAAATCAGGAATTGTGACACTTAGGGTAGGCCTATTAAAAAAACTCATAATTTTTCAACACCGAGCCTATAGAGGGCGATGCTAAAAATTAGCAAACATCATATAGGCCTAAAGGCTGGCAACCTCTATAGTTTTTTTCAGAGCAGTATTAGGCTTCGCTAATTTCTATTCTAAAGTTCTTAACTGTTATGCTGCTTTAAAATGAGAAAGTTAATTTCAAAATTAATGTTGATTAACGATAATTTTTGAGTTAGAACACATCTTTAACAATGAATTTCCTGATTGTGGTTAGTGATGAAATAAATATCATTATCCATCGTAATGAGAAGATAAAATTACTTGATGTGGTAATGATCCACACATAAAGTCTTGTTTATTTATTTTTCTTTTGTAATGTTACAACCTTAAAAGTAATTGAAAATCCATGCGATACAAGGTGAAATGCACGACTTGATTTTATTTAAACATCGATAGGCCAACATGTGTGGAACAGATTCCGTGTTTGGAAGTCCAAACGACTGGATTAGGCTATCTCTAACTAAACTTTTAGTTATTTTTAAAAATCATTGAAACTTTTAAATTTCATAAATTACATCCCTAAACATTAATATTGTTAACATCTTGGTACTAAATTTTGTAAACCTTCCATACTATTCAATTGAAAAAAAAAATGATATAAGCCTAGGCCTATCATTTATGTTTATAATAATTTTTTTTATTTATGTAAATTTCAAAATGTTACTTTTAGTTTATTTTCTTGAACCTTATAACTTTATTCGTTTTCATATTGCAACATTTAAAAAAAAAATTGTTTTAAACAACTGAACCCGTTTTGGAAATCACTGCTGTAGCACCGAAAGTGATATTCAGTATAAAGTTAGAATAAATTCTTAGGCATTAACTAATATTATATTTCACAATGATTTAACAGTTTTCTTTATAGATTGAGTCCGTGTGGTATTTTTTAAACATAGTAAATAACAAGAAATTTTGAATACCTTAAAAAATTCATTCATTCATAATTACGGTAACTTATAATCTGTACTACACTTGTATCGAGACTGTACATTTTTTAAGTAAGTCACTTTAACAGCAATAATTAAAACGATGCAATACCGATAGACGACCAACTAATAGCTAGTTAAATTATTAGACGAGCATGTTTGAAATCATAATTACCACATTAAGTTCCCCGTGGAATTAATGACATGTTTAAAACTACGGTTAATGCGTGACTATCGTTAAGTGTCTAAGTTTAACAGTGAAAGATTCAATTATTTATTGGTGAATATTTTATTGTACTTTACATGGCAAGTGACATAATCAACTGCCACCACAAACTGTAT
Source organism: Nesometra sesokonis (assembly GCA_025631205.1). NCBI lineage: Eukaryota > Metazoa > Echinodermata > Crinoidea > Comatulida > Antedonidae > Nesometra > Nesometra sesokonis. The sequence continues at coordinate 21,223 of JAOTQE010114221.1, forward strand.
TAGATAGTGAAATATAGTGAACATCAATAAATAATGAATTAATAGTCTAGAATGTGTTAATGTTGTTTCTAAAACGAAAATATAGAATTGATTGATTTATTGAAAGCATGCACTAAAAAGTAGATGTAATAAACTTGATTACGGCAGTTAGATTCATTAGAGAGATTGTCATGACGTAGGATTATAATGATGAAATGTTACAGTTTTTATTTTAAGAACTATTTATTAAGTTATATGCATACAAGGCATGGATCTAGTTTGATATAATAGGCCTAAGTAAATAATAATAACATAAATTGTTTACCTATTTTATGTAGTAGATCAACGATCCTTCTGAATGATTTACAATTACCGTATGTTTTTAATTATTAATTTAACAAACTATACACACCGGACACCATCCGAATGTATATTGGTTTGGGCTCGAAATAAAAGACAAACAAGCAATATGGACTTAACTATTATACATTTAACAGCTTACAAACTGTCCATCTGATCATCCAGGAATTTATGAGTCAGGGTTTGGGAAAGGAATGAAACAAAAGAAAAATTAATTTCTATCTACTATTAAACTACATCGCTAGACAACCTGCATTACTGAGTCTAGGTTTCGGGATAATTAAGGTCTATATTAGGCCTAATTTAAAATTAACATATTACACAATATGCAAATTAAGTAAATAGAAACATAGGACTATTTTTGTAAACATAGGCCTATATAATAATATCGTAACATAAAATAACATAAACTATTTCTTATCAATAGGATTATCATAAGTATTTGAAAAACAAAATGTATTATTTGTTTAATGGAAGTTCGTGAGTAAACATGATAATAACTGTACAGTAGACTATACCATAGTCAATGTCAATAATTTCATCCTGGAATTTTTGATAGCACATTGAAATTTTGAAGTTTTGACTTTGTTATTAATAAGACATATCACGTATTATACTCCAACCATTAAGTATTTAACCTATTATTAAAATATTATTACTACCAGATTTTGCTCTCGTTAATTCATTCAAATGTGTTCTTAAACTCAGACCTATGTGGAAAAGGTATAAATTAACATTGGAGGGTTTATAATAGGCCTAACGTATTAAAAAGCAGACAATGTTTGCATGGAAACTTAAAAGTGTCAGCCTCCCAGAATTTCTTAAATAACCAACTCAACTGGTCTCACTGACATTCTAAATTATTCCTCTAGTAATAATTAAGTTCTCGAAACATTATACAAATGTATCTGTCTCAAAATGTAGCCCTATATATTTTATCCTAACATAGACAGCACATGTAATGTGAGAGTACATTAATTACAGTGCAAGATAATGTCTATATTAGATGAGAAAGAATCAGTATCTTTTGGTGAAAGTTTTTATGTACAATGCAACGTTTAAAATTATCCTATAGGCCTATTTCTTGCATAAGATTAGCACCAACGAATATACTTAAGAAGGGTACCCTGTGTGTAAGACTACTACAGTTGGCTCAACACACACCACCACTTTATTATACCAAATGTAGGTCTATATTATATGTTATTATAATATAGGCCTAATATAATGTAATAAAATACATTTATACACAAAAATACAATACAGTTATATTTTTAAAGTAGTTTAAGATTTTATAACATATTTTTCTATCATGTACAATTTTTAATACTGTAATTCGTTTGTATTTGATGTTTATTGTAAAGCGCCTTTGAGCAGGATTATTCATGAAAAGGGCGCTATATAAAGGAGGTAAAATAAATAAATAAATAAATACAATATAATAATAAAATAAAATACAATATGATATGATATGGAATGATATGATATGATATGATATGATATGATATGATATGATATGATATGATATGATATGATATGATATGATATAATATAAATAATAATACAAGGCAATGCAATCTAATGTAAAGTAATGTAATGTAATCTAGTGTAGTGTAGTAAAGTATAATATAATACAATAATACTAAATAGGCCTAAACAGTTTGGCCCCAAAAAACCCACGGGTATAAGAAGCTCATATCTACAGTATATGCTCACTCAGTATATTGTACCATAGCTATTCCGGTTAAGTTCAATTTTAAAGACGTTATTGTGAAATATATGCCTCTAACTAGTTTCATATTCTAATTTTCTGAGAATATAACTAATATAAAAATGCAGAATGGTTTACATCGTCAGGACTCGTGCAAACGCATGGAATTAACATATTTGATGGTTAATCCTACGTGTACAGGCATTCTATTTTGAAAGACTAGAATTTTAAATTTGGCGGCCGACTATATTTACAATTACAAGCGGCCCCAACTAAACTATGATATGATAAGGAACATAAAATATGGTTAATATCCAGTATTATAAGATTAAACCTATGTGCTCTCTTAATGTATAAGAGTGAAACTTCACTCTTTTGGAGTGAATTTTAAAGAGTGAGAGGGACCACTGGAGTGGCGCTGTAGCTTGGTGGTTAGCAAGCTTGCCTTCCAATCCCGAGGTACTGGGTTCAAACCTGGCAAAACGCTAGGTTGGTTTCCACGACCTAACAACGGCACTCCCAAAGCCTCATAATGAGACTTGGTTTAGAAAGCATGGCGTAGTTCTCATCCTGTAAGTGGCGAGTGAACTTGCTGTTGGATGTGACACAAAATAAATAAATAATAAAAGAGTGAATTATCATCACTCCAAATCCACTCTTGTGGAGTGAATTTTCTGCAAAAGAGTGAGTGATTTCACTCATGTAGAGTGAAAATTCATTGGATTGGAATGAACTTCACTCTCTTTGGTGTGTTTCCTCAGGTCACTCCACAAAGAGTGGATTTTCACTCGCTTACGTTAAGAGAGTGATGTAATTTATAGTTATTAATAATTTAAAGGTGGATAACAACTCACACATTTTTAAACACCTTAAGAGTTGTCCTAAATGTAAATTATTGATGCCAATGAGAGTTGTTTCACTGTGTTAGACTCCGTTCGAACTACGTTGACCCTTAAAACTAGCTATTTTATGTTAATTTGACCCTGCCGGTTTATGTTCTATCAATGGCTATTTGCCTAATTTAATTGAATTTATATTCAAGTATTTTATCGCAGTTAGGAACCTAGACTGGGTCAATTTTCAGAAAATATGACTTCTGAAGGCAAATCTTGTTGGCATACACGCTTTTTGGGGGTTTTGAAGGGTGCTAAATTCAAATCTGCTGTATGTCAAGCTCAAAAATGAACGGAAAACCTCCAAATCCAAGATGGCCGCCAAAATGGCCACCAAATCTAAATTATTGGACATTAAGCACCATAATATTTCATATGAATTAAAAAATTTGAGTCTATATTATTGTTACAAGGATCCATGTATACATTGAAATAATCATTTTTGAGCCGAACCAGTATGCAGTAACGTATAGTTTTCATCCACTGGTACAAATAGAATTCTATTTAAGATTTGTTCACTGATGATGGTGGTTGTTCCACCGAAACATGTCTGCTAATATAGGGCCGTAAGGGCCATCTTTTTGTAAATAAATGTGGCGTGTGACTATCAAATGAAGTGTTGTGTTTTTATTTCAATTTATCAATACAGTACATATTGATAATAGTAATTATGAAGCATCTCTATTTTAACATATCCATTGAATATTATATTATTATATAATATAATAATATATTAT
>JAOTQE010114222.1:0-13016 GCA_025631205.1 Nesometra sesokonis
ATTATTTTGTTAAAATTTATTAAATTGGAGACTCGGGCGTGATTAAAATATTACCGGGTGGTCTCGGGCGGTGTTTAGTAGGACCCAATTTAGTGACAGAAATAAAACACTGTAAATCTATGCAAAACAGAAAATCCTTAGTAAGGATTTTAAGTATTGCATACTGTCATTGTTAAGAGAGGGGTGGTGTTTCATAATGGTTTTAGTGCTGTCATAAATACCATGGTCCCTACAGTCATTACGTTTTACTTATTTATATCTCAGCATTATTGATTATTTAGGATGTATGATGACAAATTAAAATCGTTATATCAGGGTTACGTTTAATTTTCTTTGTAAGTGTGTTCTTGATGTTTTTCTCCAATTTAAAAAACATGATTGATATTACTTATGTGAGATCTTTTGAAATAAGTAAAGTTACAATCTTGATCAAAGTTAAAATCAGAAAATATTAGTTCAGTATCACAAAGGAAATCGTATAGTATCAAGCTATGATTTTTAAATGGGTGCCATTTATACCAGTTACTATTTAAATTAGAATTACGAAGAAGGTTGGCATTTTGGTTGCCGACAATCATAATTGAACTAGTATCACATTCATCTAGAAGATAGACCCTAAATATAGTTACGACAATTTTATTATTACTATGATTGAACTTAGCTGTAGATTATCCATTTTAATATTTTTAAACCTGGTATAGATTTACATAGGAAACCTATGACACCATGGGAACATCCAACTGATATTTCTTCATGGTCCATAATACTAGATTTTTAAAAAGATTGCATCAAAATATTCAAAATAAAAATTTCACTTACGTGGAGCCATGTTCTGAGAGGAATAACATCACAATTTTTATGATTAATAAACTTACTTAGAGAGTTTAAACTACTCTTAAGTCCAAAACGACTTAAAGTACATTAATTGTATTAAAATTAATTTAAACAAGCACATTATAAACAAACACAACTGTTAAAATGTTTTAAGTGTTTTCTTTCTCAGAATCCCCTTACATGACGGCTTCTCTAAGATTGACCGTTTCATCGTTGGCCAGATCGAGCATATTGAAAGCGGTTACTGTTATTGGGTCGCTGGGTAGGCGGGACGAAGTCTCTAATACGTATTTCTTTAGGCCAGAGTTGCTGGTTGACAATTTTCAGTTTGTCTGCCAGATTCACAAGTACAATACAAAATGATGCCGAGCCATTTGGCCGGTTTCTGTTTTTAAGAGAGATAATATCCATTATATTGTTTACATTTAGATCTCTCAGGTGCCCATGCAAGTTTTTCTCAGTTGTATCTTGGTGCAAACCTCCCACATAGATTTGACGAAAATGAGGTGGTTTTTCAAAAGCACGGATAAGGAGGTTGTTCTGGAGTTGAAATCTGACCATGTCAGCATCTGATGTTTCAGTGGCAACGTTATGACTAAATGTTTGTTTGTCATCAATAAATGTTTCATTGTCGTTGCTAACCACGAATGGACTTCAACATCCCTGTGGTTCATCGATGTTGTGAACTCCAAGGACTGTGTAAGATTTGTCATAAGCCTATCACTGGGAGGTAAGGGCGTTAATAAGGGTTCTGATGACTTTGGAGCTTGTTCTAAATTAATACGAGGAGACATCAGGGCTGGCGAAATGTTTTTAAAAGTGAGGGGGCCCAGAGGCGGATCTAGATATTTTCAAATGGGACAGGGGGTACAGACCAGTTCCATTGTAGTGGGAAGAGCACAGAAAGACTGACTGCGGCAGGGGGTCGGTTTGGGAGGGGGTCCCATAGAAAATTTTTGAAAATAATAAACCTCTAGATGCATTCAATTTTGGCTGGGGGACAGGGAGCCGGCGAGAGCCCCTGGTCGGGGTAGAGAGGCCGAAGGCCCCGGAAAATTTTGCGTTATGTTATATGCTAAAAGACACATAAGAACCCATCGAAGTGTCCCGTTATCCAGATCAGCCTGTCATGGTTTCGAAGTTAGGACTTACGAGCGAAGCGAGAAATTTTGGCTGGGGCCAGGGGTCCGCCAAGAGACCGGTCAGGGTCAAGGGTCAATTTTGCGTTATTTTATATGCTAAAAGTCACATTAGAGCCCATCAAAATGTCCCGTTTTCCAGATCAGCCTGTCTTGGTTTTGGAGTTCGGACTTGCAAACGAAGCGAAGAATTTTTGCTGGGGGCCAGGGGGCAGCCAAGGGCCCTTGGTTTGGGTTAAAGGGGGGGCCGGAGGCCCCAGAAAATTTTGCGTTATTTTAAACGCTAAAAGACACATTAGAGTCCATCAAAATGTCCCGTTTCTCAGATCAGCCTGTCATGGTTTCGAAGTTTGGACTTGCGAGTGAATCGAGAAATTTTGGCTGGGGCCAGGGAAACACAGAGGGCCCCTGGTCGGGGTCGAGGGACCAAAGGCCCCGGAAAATTGTGCGTTATTTTATATGCTAAAAGCTGCATTAGAGCCCATCAAAATGTCCCGTTTTGCAGATAAGCCTGTCATGGTTTCGATGTTAGGACTTCCGAGCGAAACGAAATATTTTTGCCGGGTCCAGGAGAACACAGAGGGCCCCTGGTCGGGGTCGAGGGGGTGAAGGCCCCGGAAAATTTTGCGTTATTTTATATGCTAAAAGCCGCATTAGAGCCCATCAAAATGTCCCGTTTTCCAGATCAGCCTGTCATGGTTTCGATGTTAGGACTTGCGAGCGAAACAAGCAATTTTGGCTGGAGTCGGGGGCCGAAGGTCCCGGAAAATTTTGCGTTATTTTATATGCTAAAAGCCACATTAGAGTCCATCAAAATGTCCCGTATTCCAGATCAGCCTGTCTTGATTTCGGAGTTCGGACTTGCGAGTGAAGCGAGAAATTTTGGCTGGGCCCCCAGGAGAACACAGAGAGCCCCTGGTCGGGGTCGAGGGGCCGAAGGTCCCGGAAAATTTTGCGTTATATTTATATGCTAAAAGTCACATTAGAGCCCATCAAAATGTCCCGTTTTCCAGATCATCCTGTCTTGGTTTCAAAGTTCGGACTTGCAAGCGAAGCAAACAATTTTGGCTGGGGGCCGCCAAGGGTCCCGGTCCAAGCCAAGGGGCCAAAGGCCCCGGAAAATTTTGCGTTATTTTATATGCTAAATCCACATTAGAGCCAATCAAAATTTCCCGTTTTCCAGATCAGCCTGTCTTGGTTTCGGAGTTCGGACTTGTAAGCGTTATTTTAAACACTAAAAGACACATAATAGTCTATCAAAATGTCCCGTTTTCCAGATCAGCCTGCCATGGTTTCGAAGTTCCGACTTGCGAGCGAAGCGAGAAATTTTGGCTGGGGCCAGGGGAACACAGAGGACCCTTGGTCAGGGTCGGAAAATTTTGCGTTATTTTATATGCTAAAAGCCGCATTAGAACCCATCAAAATGTCCCGTTTTCAGATCAGCCGGTCTTTGTTTCAAAGTTTGGACTTTCGAGCGAAGCGAGCAATTTTGGAGGACAGGGGGCCGCCAAGGACCCCGGTTGGGGTTAAGGGGCCGAAGGCCCCAGAAAAATTTGCGTTATTTTAAACGCTAAAAGACACATTAGAGTCCAAAATTTAGATTTCTAGGTGCTGGAAAATTAAATTTTAATACTTAAAGTGTATAGCTGTCATTTTGAAAATTTAGGGATCTGCGTAGACATTATATGTTCCGGCAAAAAGTGCCCGGGCCCCTGTGGCCCCCCTGGTTCCGCCGGCTCTGCACATGACTGGTACCATAATATGGCTAATTTCGATTTGTGTGTGGATGTTCATTACCTCGTATTTTTTTACAGTAACAAGTTTCAGAATGTTCCTTGCTCTCTGCTAAACGAGATAGTCAGGGAGCAAAGTGTCATAAAATAGGGTCCCGTGTGCATTTTTTGATGAAAGTTGGCAACCTGTCTAGATACCTCAAAATAAACACAAAAAAGCTTGTTGCCCAAGCTGTAACCCCGTGGGGGGTATTTAAGGGCGGTTTCAAAATGGCCGCCAAAATATTCAAATGGCCTATATCTCAGTAACCGCTAGTCGCAGCCAGTTAATTTTAGTGTAAAATTGTTCAGAATGTACATATTTCTATTTGCTCAAATGGGACATTTTGCAAAAAAATGGCCGGAAATGCCATTTCTAGAACTTTGACCTGGTATTGCCATATCTCAATAACGACTGGTCATAGAAGCACAAAATTTGGCTTAAATTGTTCAGAATATATATAAGTTTATATTTGCTTTAATACAATATTTTGTCCAAAAGTGACCTGGAGTGACCTTATTGACCTTTGACCTGGCATTTTCATATCTCAATAACGACTGGTCATAGAAACATAAAAATTAGCTTAAATTATTTAGAATATATAAGTTTATATTTGCTGTAATACAATGTTTTGTCCAAAAGGGACCAGAAGTGACCTTATTGACCTTTGACCTGGTATTTTAACATCTCAATAACGACTGGACTTGGAAACACAAGAATGGGCTTAACTTGTTCACAATATATAACCCAGGTTGAGCACCCCCCTTCGCCAAATCCTGGATATGCCCCTGAGATGCCCTGTATGAGCATCTAGAGGTTTATTATTTTCAAAAATTTTCTATGAGAAGGGGATCCTCCCAAACCCACCCTCTGGTGCAGTCATCTTTCTGTTTGAAAATTTCTAGATCCGCCCCGGGCTCCTTCACTTTCAAAAACATTCCGCCGGCCCTGGTCTGTACCATACATTGTCAACAAAGATGCCGTGTAAGCGCTCATTAATATGCAAAATTTAAGCTAAACTTCTTTTTAGATATCATTTAAGAGCATTTAGCAGTTATTTTTTTAACGATTTCTGATCTTTGACAGGGGAAACCCACTTCTGAACCCACCCTCGCTCTGTTCACCAGTTTTTGAGCCTCTGTCCATATTTTCATCAAACATGCAAGCCCGTTTATACTGGTTGAATTGTACCGCTTATTCTACTCTAGGAGATAACTGGATTTAATCAGAATTTTTGGGTTTTTTAAAGCTTATCCTATGTAAAAAATTATGCTGATTAAAAAAAAAAAAAAAGGAGTCTTATTGACCCCACTGAAGACATTTTGGCCATTTCGGTCCACTTTTTGGTAAAAAAATGACCATTTTTGGTCAAATTTTGTTAAATAATCAAAATTGTTGGTGACCATGTTTTGACCATGCTATCCTATGTAAAAACATGTTTTGAATCCAAAAACAGCAGTCTTATCGACACTGCTCATGACATTTTGGCTATTTTGGCCAAAAATGACCAATTTGACCAAATTTGGTTAAATAATCAGAATTGTTGGTGACCATGTTTTTACCATCCTATCCTATGTAAAAGGTTATACCGATTCCAAAAAAGCAGTCTTATTGACCCAACTCAAGATAGTCGTGACAATTTGGCTATTTCGGCCAATTTTGGTTAAAAATTACCATTTTGACCAAATTTGGTTAAATAATCAGAATAATTGGTGACCACGTTTTGACCATCCTATGTAAAGAAATGTACTGAATTGAAAAAACCACTCATAATACTGTATTTTGGTCATTTTGCTACTTTTTGGCCAAAATTACCATTTTGGCCAAATTTGATGAAATAATCAGAATCATGGTGACCCATGTTTTGAACATCCTATCCTATGTAAAAAAGTATGCTAAAGCTGGTTTTCCTGTCGATCGTTATTCCAAAAAACGGCGATTTGAAACGGCGTTTTCGATCGTTAATTTTCAAAAATGACGATTTTTACAACGATCAACAGGAAAAGGGGTGATTGTCAATGTTACACAAATCGTTAAAATTTAATGATCGACAGGAAAAGGGTACAAAACGGCGTTTGAAATCGTTAAAAATGTTTAACGATCCAAAATGTCAAAGTTAAAATCCTCTCAATTTTGACGATCTTGATCGTTAAAACTGACCAATCAAATTCCTTCCCCATAACGTAATGGTTCAGCAGACTTATCGTCTATTTTTTGACACACCCACAGCGCGATAAAAATTTACAATTTCAAGGTTTGTTTATTTCTTTTTATCAAAAGGCATATACTAAGATTTGCAAATATATTGTTATTCACCCTTATCTGCTCAGGAGTGTTTCAATGTCCAAAAATTAGACAGCTTACCTGTACGTAGGCGGGTCTAGGCCTGTCCCTAGCATTGATTGGTTGCTATGTAGGCCTATGTTTATTCACCCGATACATGCCCCGCACGTGCCCCGCCCTCTAGTGTGGTTATTGGACTGGGGCTACATAAGGTGGGGCATAGGGTGGAGACTGTTCGTTTAGTTAGAATAGTAGTACAGAATAGGCCTAAAGAAAGATGTTTCAGATACTTAGGTACTTTATTTACCTAGGCCTAATTGATATTATTTATAAAAAAAATAGGCCTAGTCATTAGTCATGTTTTGGCTCGGCCTATGTAGGCCTATGCCTACAACAATTTACAAAGCTACTTTATTTTGTTTTTATAGGCCTATCCACAACGCAGTCCGTAGACAAACAGAGTATACTGACTACTTACTTTATTTATTTTCCATTAAAAGTAATCATGACCCCATGCCGATTTTTATTTAGGCTTAATTTGTAAATTTTACAGAATGGAGAAATATGAAAGAACGGCAATGGCACTATGCCAAGGCTTCGAGGTACTGTATAATAGGGGTATCACGGGCTACAAAAACAAACGTACAGTAAAAAAAATGCTCTAAGGAATTATTGCTCAAGAACTCACCGACATCAACTGTAATCCCCCCATGGGAGAGTCATCATGGAGTGGAGAAGCAGTGGATAGACTGTTCAAAAATGTCAGAACAAGATTTTCCAGGTAAATCAAACATAACGAAAATAAATAAAATAAGGCCCCCTAAAAATAATTATTAGTTTATCACCCTACCAAATCATAAAAACTGATGAGGGCGGGAGGTTTTTTTTTAACTGAACCTCCAATTTTTAGTGATCTCACCTTGGGCTACTAGATCGTCCACCACTAGGCTAAGAGCTTTCTCCAGACGCAGTGTAGGTTCATGGAATGCCCTTACCAATGATGCTGTAAACTTCAATGTTCAAGTCTTTTTTAAATAAATGTTGGTCTGACCACCCAACGAAATTTGCACCCTATCTTTAAGTTTTTTTTTACATCGAGGGATTTATAAGCATGTAATGGATCTGGGACACGAGTAAACAAGTAAACTATGAGACCAGACTGCAGTGAAAATTGATCATTGTTTGTAGGGTTGGCCTATTCCTAATCCTAGTTGTGTACATCGGGTGGTTGTGAACTCGAAAATCGTTCATTAATTTATGTTAAGGAAATCCAAAGCATTTTAAGTGAATACAACAGAAATAAAAACGATAGTTTGAATAGTAAAATGATTTTACTTAAAAAATCGAGATTTTCCCAAAAGTGATGTGCGCGGGGGTGATAAACTAACATTTTTTAATGGGGCCTAAATGTGTAACTGAGTAACAACTAGATAAGGCCTAGGAGAGAATAAAATATTGTTTAAAATCAATTGTTCATTTTTAGATATCTAAAAGAAGTGAAAAGGACAAACAGAAATTCAGGCCTCCCTCAACAAAGACTGGGAGTCTTTAAGATGGCTCGTGCTCTTTTATCGCCAAAGGGGCATTGCAGACACCTTCGACTATGATGGTTAGTTTATGTAATTATTTATTAATAGTGCATGCGTGTATAAATATTGTTTTAAGAAAGTAAAAAGCAATATAGTTTCAACTATTTTTTTTTATTTACAGAAACTTTAATGGGTGACGAAGAACTGCGAGGCATATAAACTGTTGTCCTCAATCACAAGTCAACTGCCACGACAAGTACAACCTGTCAATATGATGATGAGGATGATGAAGATGGTGATGAAGTTGATGGTGGTAGGAAGTAGTTAGAATTCATCGCAATTGAAAAACCTCCACCACACGCAAGCACCTAGCCCCCAGGGGGTAAAAAGTATTAATAATAAAAAATACGGTCGATGAAATGTTTGTCTTAATTTGTGACTTATAAGAAATCTAGACTATATGGTATTACTTCAATTAAAACAAAACATTGCTTTATTATAATGGATCTAGGCATAGGATCCAGCGGGAAGTAGGAGATCCTTCCTACACTCATCACAAAGTAAATTGTTAAAAACATATAAGATTATTTGTATAGTATATTATTGGGTCTTTTTTAATTTGCACCTACAATATAGGCTAGTTAATTTATTTGAGATACAGAGGGGTGACCCGCGTGATGTTATTGTTATATTAGAATATAAACTAGTAGTAGTATACTAGTAGGTTCAATGCGCCCTGATTTTTTGGTCAAATCATAGAATACTTATAACTTTATTTTCAGGTAATATGCCTAGTTGTAGTGGTATGTCTAGTTCTATGCCTGATTTTTATCACCAGGAAACTCCTTCCTCGGATGTAGACCTCCTCCTCAGCCTTTGCATGTCGTCGATCGAGCCATCGTCGTACCCGGTATGTGAGTACATCCCTGGATTTTGATTTTGAGTGGTGAATTGTTATTGACAAAAAACAAAAACAACTGGTTTAACATTAACAGTAGGTCCGGCTTACTAGGTAGGAATCCCCACAGCTGCTGTGCATATATTTTTTTAACCATCAGCCCGTGTTTGTAACATAGGCCTAGGCCTTATTAGTAGTAGGGGCCGCTTAGGCCTGTTATTTCACTCATCATGTTTGTTACTGTCAGGGATATAAACTAATTACAATATCCCTGTTACATATACTGTATAACTATTATTAATATTATATAGTCGTCAGCATATTATCATCGGTTAATTTTTGAAAAGCCCCTTAATTATTTCAACCAACACCCAACCCCCCCCCCCCCAAAAAAAAATCGGAACAATTTTAGGAGAGACCTTAAGCTTATTAATCCCTATAATCCCCCTTGGCCTTATGCGCCACTGATTCCACATCTATTCCGCCTACCTATAGATAGGCTTGTGTGGTGTAGTAGTAAAGAGTGGGAGGGCAAGAGGAGTCTTTCCCACGTGCTAGTAGTAGTATGGGCCCGCGAAAGTCATTAACAAAAATTATCATCAGCAGCATACTTACCTATTTATAATTGACAGCTACTGTAGTATTTCCTGCATAGTTAATCTTCATTTATTTCCATTAGTATTGTAGTGCAATGTCCTATAAACCTAGGCCTATTTTGAAATTTTTTTCGACTGTTTTATAGTATAAATTTATAGTAAGTCTAACATCTACCTTGTCTCGATCCTTGGAAAAAGCGCATCTGGCAGAGAACTGCACTTTTATTTTTTTCAGCGCGCGTCATAGCGCGTCGTATAAATTTTAACATTTTCCTCAACATCATCCCCATACACATTATTGTTTACTTCTAGCAGGGATCATTTTTACAGCCTGTATTTTAGTAGTACAGGGACCATCTTGAAGTGTAAGGTATTCAATAAAATAAAATCCTAATGAACTTGTTCTTATTTTAATAAAAGTTGCACAACTTCATGTTTATTTACTGACAATTTTTATTTTAAGATGACAATTTAGAAGTTGTAGTGACAAAAGAACTAAGCTTACCAATGCCAATTCCAACCACTGTTCAAAACAAGACCACCAATGTGGACAAGAGTATACAAGGTTAGTTCTCGATTAAGCTTCAACCATCAACAAGGTTTTATATAAAAAAAACTATAAACCTCCTTGGGTGGTTTATAGATCCAGGTGGGCGTGGTTGCCCGTTTTACTCAAAATTGTACAAAAAATGTATTTTTTGGTTTCAAAAGGTGGGGGCCAGGGTCCGTTGGGCCCCCCTTGGATCCGCGCATGTTAGGGATAGTAAGAAAGTATAATGCATACTCCAACCAATCAGATACATGCCATCGTGACAGGATTCAATATTTCGACATAAATTATGACATCATCAGGAATGAAATTGTGTTAAATTCTGATTGGTTAACACTTTTGGCATTGGTGCTTATAAGCTGAAATTTTATGGACAAAATTTCATTCCTGATAATAACATAATTTATGTTGAAATATTGAATCCTGTCACGATGGCATGCATGCCTATGCATTATACTTTCTTACTCGAAGTGGATTAGTGGACCTTTCGGGTGTTAGGGACCATCTTTAAAACAAGTAGTAGTAGTAGTAATAGTAGTGATGATGATTTTAAAGTATAAGGTGTTCATTAAACTGAACTTGTTCTTATTTTAATAAAAGTTACACAAATTACAAATTTTTTTACTAGCAATTTACTTTTAATATAATAATTTAGAAGCCGTGATTGCAGAGGAGGTCAACGTACCAATAGCCACTGTGCCTACTGTTCCCGCTCCTGTTTCAAAAAAAAGGCCAAAGTAGACAACAACCCCCAAGGTTAGTTCTACTTTGGTTCCACCTCAGAGTTTCAAATATTATCAAACTACAGTATAGTTATGACAGTGTTAAATTACTGTACATTCTATACGCATATTTATTTTTGACTATGTTTTATGTACTATTTATTGTAGAACGAAAACCCTGGTGCAAGAAAAGGACTCCATCAAAGGTATGTGAATTGATTCTTTTTTTTTTTTTTGCTAAGTTGGAATTTAAAAATTAGTCAAATTCAACTTTGGCATACTAGAATTGGTCAGTGACAGCTTAAAACCTTAGTATGTTGTATATTCACAAAATTTTCTTTTTGTTTCGGTAATGTAGGATGCTCAACCTGCAATGGCGCTGTATGAAAAAGCCATTGTAAATTATGTTAGTCAGCCGCAAGAAGAATATGATAATATTAGTAGATTCTGCTTCTGGTTAGAGGCGGAGATCCATCTGAAGTCGAACAAAGAAAAATAATGAAAGCCATCAACTTAATGGTGTTTGAAGAATAACTTTAATGAACAGAACAATTTTATAATATACATTCTGAGTCCCATACATATATTAAAATGTAACCTTTCGGAACCATCAGGGAAAATATATGATAACCTGAAAAGACTAGAATTGTTAAATTAAGCATTTTGTAGTATATGTACATAGTATAATTTTTTCGTGTGGGTTCTGCCACTTTAATAAACAAACCAAATAAATCAAATTATATGCTACAATAGGCCAACTTTTAGGTAAATTAGGTATTACCTGTTACCTTGGTGTTTGTAACTTTATTAATTTATCTTGAAAATGGTCCAATGATGAATGAATGTATATATTTTCAATTTTTTCATTGTATTTAAAAAACAAGTTGTTATATTGTGACATGAAATGAACATTTTCTATATGATTCTCATGGCACTGTTACAGTATTTGTGGCAGAGCCAAACCAAATGAGGTATAAGTTGGAAAATTCAAATTGATTTTTTTTTTATAGATTATAAAACTTCACATCATGCAAAAAAAAATCAGTTTCATACGTTGTTTCTTTGTGAAGTTATGAACAATCGAAGTTCAAACATTTAATGTGTAAGTTTGAGAAAACTTTATTTGAAAATTGTTTATCAGTATACATTCACTAAGCAAAGTAATTTTTAAATTGCATTTTATAAATATTTGTGGATCATATATCTAATTGTTAGTAGTATGATTGTTGAATGTATTGTGACTTTTGTCTCATTTGGCTTGGCTCTGCCACAAAAAAAATCAGACTGAAAATGCAGGAGTGGGTGGTGACAGTATGATCAGGTTTAACCGTTAGTGTAGATTTAATGATTGATAAACTGATTTATCGATTTAGACATTCAAAATTTTACCACAATCTTTGACTACAGTATCCTGCCATGGATCCAACTGAATTATATTAATCACTAAATAGATCTCTTGTTTCTTTTGCCGTAAATGAATAATTTGATGATAAGTAGTCTTATTGATTTCAACCCTGTCATTGTGCTGATCCATAAAATAACAGTTTTATTGATATCATTGCCTCTTATTTAGGCAAGAAAGAAAAGATGGTCTTGAAACCATATTCAGTACACAGGCATATGAAGTGCACTTTGTGATAGTTATGTTAAAGGTATAAGGAACATCCCAAAGATTTCAGACATGCCTTGAGATCACCAAGATATGAAAGGTGCCAAGTATGCACCTATCATAAAACAAACGATTGTTATTGTTACACGCGAGGAGCAGTGCCTTCAGTACACAGCAGATCTATCTAGAGCCGTAGAGCATAATGAAGCACTACAGTTTGTATGCTCAAATGTGGAGGCTGAAATGAGATTGTCATCATCTCAGCATGCTGTCTAAAGCAGTTCCAGGTCAGAAAGTAGTTGTCTGTGCAACGATGCTGATATCATGATTATCCTTCCACATCATTCCAGAAAAATTGAGGACAAGTGTGGGTGGGCATTCAAGTGACAATACTAGAAGATATATCCATATCATAGTACCTTGGTATAATTCTTTGCAACCAATTTAAAGGTACCTGAAAAGGGCACTCTTCTACTTGAAAGTCAGCAATATTGGAGAAGGCACTACTAATGTTGATAGTGATAGCCTTGTTTGTAGAAAAATATGTGTTCCATTTATGATCAGAGAACATTATCATCCATGAACGATGATGACAATGATGTATTAGTGCCATTGAATCTGATGACGAAGATGACAGTGATAATGTTGTAGCAGATAACCAATTCAATGTTGCCAGACCAAGATTGCCAGTGTCTAAGATTAGTCTAATCTATTATGGTAACAGCATCAGAAAGGCGTTTCAAATCGTGGTTACCTGCCATGCTGATTACTTGGGAGTTATGACCAACCTGGTCATTTTTGGCCAAAATTTCGTGAGTGGGGTTCACTTGACTAATTGCTTAAAAATCAGCACCCTTTTTACATATAATAAAATGGTCAAACATGGTTACCAAACATGCTAATTTGTTGACAAAATTTGCCAAATATGCCAGTGTGCGAGATCAATAAGACTACTTTTTTTTTAATTCAGCATACAATTTACATGAGATTGGTGACCAATTATGCCTTTTAGATTTCAAAAAAGCATTCGACACAGTGAGCCATGATATTCTTTTACAAAAATTAAAATTGTACGGCCTTAGC
>JAOTQE010114233.1:0-13015 GCA_025631205.1 Nesometra sesokonis
CAAGATATACTAGTATACCAAGATATACTAGTATACCAAGATATACTAGTATACCAAGATATACTAGTATACCAAGACATATGAAATCAATAGATTTTGTCTATTGAAGATCTCTATGTTGCCGATAAACATCTATTGTCAAAATTAATGGAGTGTGAGATTTTGATTTGTTTAAAATTTGGTTACAAAATGTTGAAAAAAAAAACAATTCATTATAATTGCCAACATTTGGTACTTGAAAAATAAAAGTCTTTCAAATTAATAGTGAGCATAATCCTCTATAGTTTAACTAAAACGCATTTTTGGTTATGGGTCTACAATCGCACACTGGGGTGGTACTTAAAAAAATGGCAATGAACGTTTGTTGGTAATGGAATCTAATTTGTGTACAAAATTTCATGCATGTCCATTAAAAACTGGCGAAGCAGACACTTTTAAAGTTATGGTCACAACAACAACAACACACCAACAACAACAAGAACAAGGGTGATGTTAAAGGTCCACATTGTCCGGACCTAAAAATCAAAGTTTGAATCTAAGGTACAGTACTCAAGTGCCCCCAGTCTTCAATTTAATAAGTGCTGCTAGAACTTCTATTTGAGGTAAAAACAAGAGAACGACGGATATGATCATTTTCTCTGTGAAGTAAACCATGTTATTTTAAAACTCTCAAAATATCATAAAACAATCTCTACAGTCAAACTTCCTTAATTTAAATTCAAGTGATATTGGAAAAAATGACTTATATGAACTTTTACTATTCATTAAATGAAGAACACATATCAAACATGACATGAAAATAAATTTGAATCAGAAATTAATTGCTTTTACATTTTAAACAATCAATAACAATGTAAATGTCATATCAGGCAATTCAACTTATTGATTTGCATCAGTAATATGCAAATGAAAGAGTTTCACAATTTTATGCAACAGAAATGCATACAATCAGGCAATTCAACTTATTGATTTGCATTGGTAATATGCAAATTAAACAGTTTCATAATTTTAAGCAACAGAAATGCACACTTCAGATTATCATAAATATTAACATTCCTTGGGGATAAAGAAAACAACATTAAATGTGAGGTTATGACATAACATTTATTTTTATCCTGTTGATTCATACAAAAAAAATTAAATTGTGAGTAGAGTAAAGTTAAAAACGTATAATGCATATTCCAAGCAATGAGATACACATCATCATAACAGGATTCAATATTTCGGCAAATTATGTCACCAGGAATGAGCATTTTTCTGATGATCATTGCAAACATCTTTACTTTGAAATGGCTATTTTTGGAGTTAACGATTAACAAAACAACAGTCTTTACCAGTAAAAGTGTTTCAACATGGTATACTACTACAAATATAAAAACAAAAACTGTGTTTGTTTATAGATCATAGAAATTAGTATGCACGATTCACTACATAGTACAGTTGAGCCTCCCGTAAGCGGACACCCTCGGGTCCGGGAAAAGTGTCCGTTTACGTCCTTGTCTCACAATTTAAGGCCTTCTCAAAATAAATGTCCTCTCAGATTTCTAGACACCGCATTCTATTGTTTATTAAATATAAACTAAATAAGGAGTGGCGCTGTAGCTTGGTGGTTAGCATGCTTGCCTTCCAATCCCGAGATCCTGGGTTCGAACCTGGCTGAATGCTAGGTTGGTTTCCATGACTTAACAATGCCACTCCACAAAGCCTCATAATGAGACTTGGTTTAGAAAGCATGATATAGTACTCATCCTGTAAGTGGTGAGTGAAATTGCTGTTGGATGTAACACAAAATAAAAAAAAATATATTGTTTATCATTTTAAAGATTGATTCAGTGATATGATTCTCTGCTATTATAGTATAAGGATGATTTTGTACAAAAATCTTTTATTTGTTGTACAGAAAAATCACTAAATTTTTTGGAATCACTGCTCATGAGAGGTAAATTAACATACAAAAAAATCAAATTTTAAGACAAAAAGTGTCCGCATCTGCTTACAGGTTTCCACACGAGAGGTACCAAATGCACTAATTAGATAGGAAGAACAAATGGGTCTTTGAATTGGTGTCCATTTGGGAGATGTTCGCTTACGAAAGGTGTCCACACAGGGAGGTTCAACTGCAGTATTATTCAATTATTAATATTTTACTAAAAATATTACAGAAAAAAAATGATGATACTCACAAATGACTTGCTCACTTGAACTTTGTCTGCTCTAACTGTACAAAACTTCACCTTCGGATATTCTTTTGCTAGGCAATGAAAACATCCATTCATTGCAATACATGCTGGAATATTCTATTGTGAAATAAAAGTTATCAAAATACACACATTAACCAAAATGCTTGACCATTTATAATGAGATGAAAAATGATATGAGGCTAGTCGTGGCAAACCCACCAAGTTGTCGCACAGGAAGTTATTGAGAAATAAGCAAATAAACAACAGGAAATATAAACAAATACAAAGAAAATTTGTGTAGATTTTGTTCAATAACTTCAATTATACATGTCCGATTTTGATAGTTGACCCCTCATTTTAAGCTTACGAAAAGTCTAATAAGGTTTTAACAATAACTCAATTTACAATTTACCTACAACTTGGTGGTTTTGCCATGTCACACCTCATATGGCCTTCTCTTAAATCTTGATACTAAACAAAAATGCATGATTTGGGAATTTCGCTTATACACATGCATAGTTCGATTTAAACTACAAACTAATTTACCAATAAAATTTCTCTTCGGATTTCTCTTTGGACCTTTTTTTCAGATATTTTAAAGCATGTACAAAACAATCACCATTCAGGAGCAGATAACAAGTCCGCAAATAAGGGCACTAATTAACCGTCTACATAATTTGCAAACGAAGGCTTTAAGTATGATGCAACATGCAAGATCAGCATCTATCAGCACCTCTTTTTGCTTCAACATATACACTGAACATTTTTGATATTTATATAAAATCTGTTGCTACCTTTATGTTTCAATTCCACAAAAAACCCTGCCAAAAATTTGTAACAATTTTTTACACTTTCAATTGAATCATAAAATTCTCACAATATTTGGAATAAACAATGGCTTCATATTAATTTTAAAAGAACCAAAAAAGGTCAGTAGAGTATTTCCTATCAAGGTGTAAACATATGGAACAATTTGTCTCAGAATTTAATTTCAGAAAAAGCATATAATTATCTGCTTGCCTGGTTTCAGTTGCATGTGATTGGCTAATCCACTCGAAAAAGGTAGAATATGCATGCATGACAATTACCAGTAGATCCATACAGTTTAGACCTTTTCCTACAAGCGATCGAGTGCTAAAACATATTGTTTGTGGTAATCTAGCCTAGCCTAATTCTCTCACCACTGCCATTAAATAGTAGTAGGCCTATAGTTATCTAGTTACACCTAAGATATGTTCTCAGACTTACCTCGATCAGTGAACACAAGGCCTAGGTCCTAATTATTGCATTGTATTGTATCTCATGATCTCGCATGGCAACATTCATGGTTCGAAAATAAGAACCTTTGATTGGTTGACTCTGTGCCTAATTAACCAAATACAGTACGGCACCTTAATCATTATGTCATGTTGCCCGGTACTTTACATTCTCAACCAAAGTACAATCACTGTTGTACAAGTTTGTATATTAACGACAAACCTCACACCACTAAAACTTCATCATCCACTGGTGCCGCATTTCATTAAACACTTAAAATATAATATATAGACTTGGAACAAGTCTAACATTGATGAAGAATTTTTAATATCTATCTAGTGTACTTACATCTAAGTATATGTGTACCATAACAGTCACCACTGCATTTTCATTATCAATAGCATCCACATATTCATCTCCTTCTAGACTTAAAACTTTGCCAAATGATGGTCTGTAAAATATAATAACAATAACAACAATAACAATAACAATAATAATAATAATATACGGTAATAATAATATAATGACATTTTAAATCAATAAAAAAACATAAAGATTCTAAAACTTATTTTTTAAACATTCAGCATGTATTTCAAAATTATGAAGAATGAATGAGACAAAATCCGAAAGGTCCACTAATCAACTTCAAGTAAGAAAGTATAATGCATACTCCAAGCAATGAGATACACGCCATCGTGACAAGATTCATTGAATGAGACAATACAATTAATTATGATATGTATCCATCTCTTTAATTAACTAATGCATCTCTTTTTGCATGTGAACGAAAAATTTGAACAGCTCAGATAATTCAAAGCATATTATTTTTAGCAGCCCTAAAGCACGTCAACCCATATTTACCTAAAAAACATCATCATCAAAATAATTGGATACTGGCCTAAAAACGAGCGTTTCTATATGCCAGTCTACGCGTCGGCTTTCCTCATAATGGGTTCGTAAATCCTCATAATATTGTGGCTGGCCACGGAGAAAAGAAAATACTGTAGAGTTTCTTTTCTCCGTGGGCTTGCATATGGCCGACGTGATAGGAAATCTTCCAACCTAGAGTCGTTTGTCTGAATACTTATACTCGATCGGGGCCGCTGTTTGAATAGGTAATCTACAGACGTCGCCTACAGTAATTGATTTTACCCGACAAAACAAAAGAACGAAACTCCACTGTTCAGGGCATTAAGGCCGATATAATCTGACAAACCCTGACCCCGAGAGGTCAAATTGCTGTACAGATTAGGATTAGCTGCTTCGCAGCAATAATAAATTGGAAATATGAAGATTAAAACCGTTGTGTTTCTTTTCCAATTTATTATTTGTTTGCTGTCAAAACGTTTGTTTGGAAATAAAAATATAATAAATACTGACTGTCTCTTTTTGGGGATATCACAATATAGTTTGCCACAGCAAGTACAATATTTTTTCATTATTATTCAACTTTGCTGTTTTGACCAGTTCAATTTTATGTTTTCTAAAAATTATTTTATGGGATTGTGCTATTCATGAATCCTTTTGTTTAAAATTAAACCACCAGTTTTCGTGATGACTGATGGTAAAAGCATTAATTCAATCAATCAATCAATCAATCATAATATGATCATTATTCTATAAAATATGTTTTACTTCAAGATAGACATCTGGTATCAGTTTCAATCGACTTCTTGGCTTGTTTATTTTAATCATCACCTTATAAACACATTAAAATGTGTTAATATGAAAGAAACACTACATTACCTTGATACTGAACTATTATTATTAGAAACTTATGGTTTCTTATAAAGATGAGATATAACAGCCACTGTAATTGTGCTAGTTGTATGGTTGAATGGTTAAAGCAGGGGAACCGTGAACAATGCATAAATAACAGCACAGGTTCGAGGCCCGGCTCGCACCAGTGGCGGATCCAGGGGGGTCCGTACCCCCCTTGACTGGAAGAAAAATTAAATTTTAGGACAAGTACTATAGTAAACTTAATACACAACCCCTGCAACTATCAAAGAGTGAATATGAGGTTTGTGGTGTATCCAGGGGTGCTCGAGCACCCCTTTTAGAGTTAAAAAAACAAAATTTACTGTACCGTAATATGAAAATTGAATTTCTAACCACCCCTCTTAAGATATGAACAAAGAAGTTGAACAATGTATTCTAGGCTATAAGTACTTATTTACTAAAATCATCTTTCACTTCACTCCCAACAATCGTGGAACTGAAGTGGGTGTGGTACTATAATTTTTTCACTCCATTTTTTCGCCGCACGACTAAAAGTTCGTTTTAAGAATACGGACGTAAATGATGGCAATTGCAAAACTCACTTTTCGACAATAACACCAAAATTATTGTAATCAACTAAAAAGAAATGACTAATTATATTTACTCAAAAATGGCTGTATGAACATCTAGAGGCTTATCAATTTCAAAAAAATTTCTATGGGAGGGGGTCCTCCCCTTCCAAAACCCACCCCCTGGCTCAGTCTGTCTACCTATTTGTTTCCTTCCGTGAGTAAAATCATGGATATACCCCTTGTGTAAAGGTCCCCTTTTGAAAATCCTGGATCTGCCCCTGCGCACCATAGTTCTGGTGGTTGAACAAGTCTTTTCGGATAAGGACTATAAACAGTAGGCTCAGTGTACAAAAACGGCTCAAGTGCAATATAAAGAACCCAGTACATCTTTCGAGACGAGTATCGGGTTACCCCGGTGTACTAGGTCATACATGAGCCCTGCCATGGACAGAAGGATGTGCGCTAATATAGTAGCTGCAAATGACATGACGTGACCCTTAGGAGAGTAGCAAGTTATTGACTGTGCAACATCTAGTCCATTGCACCTTTGATTATTCGATCTGAATTCAAATTCGAATTGGTGTAATTCGGAATGCTGTAATTATTTACTTTTCGACACTGTGGTCAGTAAGTTGGCAAATTACAGAGACCAACATTTTAAGTAAGGCCACTTACGAATGTTGAGAGGCTATCCTCATTTCTTTTATTCTTTCCTCACGGTACTTTCTTAAAAACTCTTCATCCAGAACAATCCCAAGTTCAGCTTCTTCCTCTTTCTTTGAATTGTCTTCCTCGTCAAGCTACAAATGACAAGTAGAGTAAAGGATTATAAATTTTGCCAAAGGAGGAAGCTTAAATTTCAAGTGTAGTCTATGTTATCGGATTTTGTATGTAAATATACACTACTACAAAAAATACATTATTGTATGCAAAAGGAGTATTTATACTGTACTTCTATCAATGATAAGTTATCTTCATGGGTCTTTGTAATTACCGTATATTAAAGTATACCAGATAAAAACTAAATTGAATTTTCAATTTGTAAATTTAAAGTGGAATTGTATGCTTGGTGGTTAACATGCTTGCCTACTGTACAATCATCAGTGGCAGAGCCAGAATCTCCCCGACGGCAGGGCAACACCCCCGACAGGGGGGGGGGGGTGCACACACATTCTGCCTAAACTAGTAACGGCAATGTCTATGGTCTGAGGAGGTCTAACTAAATCCAGCATTCACGTATTACCACAATATTGCTGTTTTACAAGTCTATGTGAAAAGGGCTTTAATCTTTGACAATTATTATCATCCTAATGGTATTAAGTAATTCTAAACACTGAGAATATGACCATGACAGTGTTAGTAATTAAGATGCCCGTCTAATTCCAGATTTGAAACTACCCAGTTTAAGAAAGAATATAAATATGCCGTATTTATTTTTAAATGATTTATAATCCAGTCTCAATCTATCGCAATTTTTAAGGCATGCTAAAGAGGAACATGCTTGATCATTGAGGCTATTATTTGAAACAGTAATCAGATGTTCTGAAGTGTTCAGTGCTCGCTATAATTAGAAAAAAACCTGAATAGGGATTTTTCATTTTAATCCTGTAAAACGACAGATTAATGATTGACGACACAGTAATCTCCAAATGAACATTACAGCGAAACTATCACAATGCTGCAATATTCCCAAAAACAGTTTCTGGGATTTTTTTCCCCGATATATTAATTTAGATGTAACGGAATCAAAAATGTCAGAAGTATTCTCAATCTATGCTCACTCCCTAGTGTCAATTTTTTTCTTAGCCAAACTGGCTATGATAAAATTATTTTTTTACTCAAATTATATTTTTTTAGCCAAATTAAAAAAAAAGGATGAAAACCGATAAAAATGGAAGCAAAATGGACATTTTGTAGGAATTTTAATTTAGGCAATTTAGCAAAGGAGGTCAATTTTATTTTAACCAAATGAGAATTCCAATAGCCTTTGGTAATTTGGTGAATGGTTAGAGTGAGCAGCTCAAAAAAAATAAATAGTGCTGGATGAAGCTGGAGTATACAGCACTGTCTCCTCCAATCTAAATAGCTGTTGCTTTTCTATTTTCAAGTCAATTCCAGTTTTCATTTGAAGCAGCATAGCTTTCTTTATGAAAGAAAATAAATGATTTATTATCCTTTGGAAATGACTTTCACATTCTGTCTGTCTTACATATTGTTTCCTCAGTTGTTAAGCAAATGTACAATCTCTGATTCTTTGAGAACATCGCACATTTGTTGGTACAAAAACGATCCCTCTAAGTGCTGTACAATCTGTAAAAATTGAAGTGGCGCTGTAGCTTGGTGGTTAACATGCTTGCCTTCCAATCCCGAGGTCCTATGTTCAAACCTGGCTGAACGCCAGATTGGTTCTTACAACTTAACAACGCCACTCCCTAAGCCTCATAATGAGACTTTGGTTTAGAAAGCATGGCGTAGATCTCATCCTTAAGTAGCGAGTAAACTTGCTGTTGGATGTGACACGAAATGAAAAAAAAAGGAAAGGCATAACAAAAATCAATAAGAAATTATTGAATATAACGTTACTAATGAACCATGATTACATTCTCTTCTATCTATAAGTTAATTTAACTCAATTATTTGCCTCACTTTATCTACTGTATGTATAATTTGCTATATATTCTGTACAACAAGATCACAATCCTTGTGATGAAAATCATCAAATTACAGTAACTCACATGTGACCTGCACGTCAATGCAAGCTTTTTGTGTAAAGCCTTCCTCTCAGCTTCTTGTTGCTCTCGTTTCTCATTTTCGAGTTGTTTATACCGCCTCCAGTCTGCTATTACACCTTTTGGTCCAGTCTGAAATAATAAAGATAAATTAAATATTGAAATAATTAATGATTATTTATAAATTTATTTTTTACAGTACATACATTTGTGAGGGCTCACCACAAAATGAATCACATTGTAAGTAAGATCAAATTGAAATAATCACCAAACATATAGGTCTAAAGTGAAATTTTTGAGAAATTTAAATTTTAATCAATTATGATAATGTTGGCACTTATATTTCATTATAAATAATACACCTTTTAGGTCAGCTTTCATGCAGGAAAGTTCCCTTCCTGCAGATGTTATTAAAATTATTGACTTTTAATTGTTATATTTTTAGATTGTTTTATTGGCAATTTTCTCAAAACTGTGTCTCCATTAAGGAAAACTTCAAATGTTCATATTTTTGGATCTACATCTAAAGAATACCACTTTTAGCTCTATTAGAAAGGACCATTAACTCTTATTTTTTATTTTCCTGTTGTGAGGCTCATTTTTGTGGTTGTATATCAGAATCAAATGTAATTGTTTTGAATTCTGAAACAAAATCAAAAACAAAAGTGATTATAATAAGAGATAATTTGATTCAAGGTTTCAATAAGTTAATAATTGTGGACACTGTAATCTTGGGTTAAGTGGTGGAACTGCAGATTGTTTAACATTCTATGTTTTCTTTACCTATTCTAGTCAAATGATCTTTGTATTTTTGTTCTGTTATCTGTTCCATTTCTAAAAGCAATTCTTAGGTTCTCACTGTTCATCAGTCCTGGAACATTGGTCCTTATCGCAATTCACTACTCAATGACCATGCTATAATTGATATGGTCAACAAATAATTTAGTGTAATTGCGGAAATTAGTTTGATTGTAATCTTATCTCAATATTAAAAAGTCCCTGGTTACCATCTTCGTCAACATGATTTATTTTTAGTTCTATTTTTATCTCCATCACCTCTACATGAAGCTAATCTTTTGGCAAATGTGAAACATGATTTTAAGACAAATGTACCCTCTAAAAATCTACAAATTTGATCAGGACAGTGAAGCGGAATGCATTTAGCTTCGATCCTTTGTTGGACGCTCCTGGGACGAACCCAGAGTGGCAGTGTAAATGATTCCAATTTCAAGTTCCAGAATGGTTTTACATCCTCATCCGTTGGGTAATAAATTTACTGAACAGTAGGTTTGATAGAACAACAAATTAAATATTTGTAAACCACTGTTCTAAAACATTAATAATAGTAGAATATTTTATTACATGGTATGTGTAATTTTAGGAGTGATTTGTATATTTTTTAAAGTACCAGAAAATAAAAGCATACGACAAAGGGGAAATTGTTTAACTACATCTTGGGGGCGTTGTTTAAATTATTTGTAAATAATCATAAACCGGATCATTAGCAGTGTAAACTGACTCCGGTATAGTAAAGAGGATTCGTCCCTCTATGTCTGATTTGGTGTAAAAAGGAAACTCATTCCGCAATCCGGGAACATCCCGGGATTGTATTTTGTTTGGCAGTGTAAAAAGGGGATAAGTTTATCAGAGAACACTGTAGTTTTGATATTAGATAGTATTAAATGTACAGAGTTCTCCGATAAGTAATAGATGGCCATTTTAGTTTAACATAGGTTTGGATTGTTTTTTTTTTCAATTTCAGCCTATGGACTGCATGGACTCGGCTTTCAATGGCTGTGTGAGTGGTTTGGTCAATAAAGTTGATTGATGGATCCTTATGGCTAATTTTACAATTTTCGCTTGTTGAGTTAGAACCAAAGTTCCTGTTGATAATTGTTTAAACAAGATAAAAAATACAGTAAATAGTGATGTTGACATAACATTCTGTAGTCTATTTCACACAACCAATTTGACATTTCTTTATGATTATCTATGTCATTAATGATGTTTACTTTACACCAGTAGTTTAGAAATTTTAATTTTGACTCACTCTTTTCAGAATGCATACAGTAATTCATGCCAAGATGATTTTAATTATTTATTAAATACTTTAAGTCATCGGATTAGTTGTTTAAATTACATTCTACTGTAGTAGAGCATCGGAATTACAGCTCTAAATAATCGATGTATCATGCACTACCACCGGATTAAAACATTCTGATTAAAACCATGATTTATACAGGGCAAAAAAACAGAATGCACATGCCAACACTCTCATTTTGGCTGGGAAACCCCATTTTTTCGACCTGGCTCCTGTTCAATTTTCTATCTTTCAGTTTCTCACTTATTCTTCCATTCCAAATACAATTACATACATTTTACATAATTTTTTAGCAATAAATATGATGAACAACTCTCAGTGTTTAGGTTTAAATTGTATAACACCTTAAAACTTACAATAATTGAGAAAACACAAAGATGTACTGTCTAAAATGTTATTAGATCTCACAAACAACCAAAACTATTAACGAATTCAATAATAGTTTGTTGTAGCTTTTGCAGCAAGAAAATGAAAGAGATCATTGTATCATAACTTTAGTTTAATAATATTATAGTATCTTCATCTTCTATTGGTATGTCAATGCAATGACAAGACCTGTTTCTACTGAGAACACTTTTTTTTTCTTGCCAAAACAACCCTGAAATAAAAGCAATAGTTTAATTATGACCAACAAATATGGTTTTAAAAACCCCATGATTCAAGTCTTGATCATGGTTTTGAATATGGTTTCCACAGTAGTAATTTTTAGATGCAACACAGTCGCTGCCTCTATGCATTAGAACAATTAAATTGACCAACTAAAAATGTCAATTTAACAAACTCGTTTGGCAGTACAGTGGAACAACTATTTTTCATATGGCATAGGACCAACGATAGTATCTAAAACATGTGGTCCGTAAAATTTGGCTTTAACATTTAGACTTCACAGTATAAGTGACATATAAAATTATGGGTAACACCCTTTTTTAAAAAGATATTTTTTTATTAAAAGAGACACTAATTAATGTATGTAATAATATCCAGAAATAAACATAACATTAAAATTTATATTTTTTTATGCCGTTGCTCTTAGTGTACATCAAATTCAGGGTACATAAACTCAGGCTAAAACAGAGGTTTTACTGTAGTACCTAAATATTTTCTTTAAAGTATTCTAATTAACAAGTCAATCAATGTTTTTCTTTAAATTTATTCTAATTAACAACTCAATATAGTACCTACCTACTCATTCATCATAGGGATATGCAGTAATCGTCATGATGAGGTTGAAATGTGCTGGATGAATACTGTACATAGGGGCTAGCATAGGCCTACATGCTTTCTACCAAATTCCTTGCTACTAATGGCAGACCTACCTGTAGGCTAGGCGGACAACTACAATTTTTAAACTAACTGTTAACATACTATCTGAAGTGACATCACCATGATTGACTGGCCAAATTTCTATCGTGATGAACTGTAATCTGGGAAAATAAAGTCATACAGCACGGTGTACAGTCGACCTTCTCAGTTACACACCCCTTGGTCTGGAAGGTGTTTGTAAATGAGAAAGTTCATAAATGAGAAGGTTCATGAAAACTGGTCAAGTAAGGCCTCCAAAACACTTATTTGTGTTTATTTTGTGCTCTTGTTGTTAAAAAAAAGTTGTTTAAATGAACTAGGAGGAATAAAATATGAAAAACAAAAAAAAAAATCAAAGATAAATTACCAAATAATTACATCAGTGGCCATTATTTTACTGACGTCATTGAAAGAATAGTGTTTGTAAAATAGAAGGTTTGTAAATGAGAAGTTCGTAAATGAGAAGGTTGACTGTACTTGCAAATCTTCTTTGACTGCAATGCATGAGACAAATTGTTTTCACCGAGGCCATACTGCATACTGTATCCAACAAGCAATAAAACATTTTATGTGTTTTTCATCCATTTCTATTGTTTGCATTGTTGCATTAACGAATGTTGTTTCTTTGCAAAATAACATAATTTTCCAGTGCTTTTTGGACATTTGTTAATCTTAAGTTTGTTTTATAACTTCTCTAATTTATTCTCTTCATTCTTCATGAAACACACCATGTTCACATTAACTTTCTCATATATCTAGATGGATTGGAGAACTAAAAAAAAATCATAAAAAAGCAAATCGGAAATAAATTGCAGGCTGCATTTTATTTAAAACTGTTAACTAAAGCATGTATTTTCTGTTATTTTGTTTTAAAGATGCCACCTGAAAAATGACCAAAACAAATTTATAGAAACATTTATAGATATTAAAAAAATACCTCGTTTTGCAACATTATGCTAAAAATGAGCAAAAACCCATTAAGAGGCTAAAAGTAATCTGTTTTCTTGTGTTTTTAACTCTGTTGTTAATGTATGTTCAAGTTGATTTCAAAATGTGTGGTGAGGATTTTTAGACACGGAAAGCGTCTCTATAAACAGCTTTTCAAAAAATGTCTGTCTGTCTGTCTGTCGGTCTGTCTGTCTGTCTGTCTGT
>JAOTQE010114244.1:1237-13015 GCA_025631205.1 Nesometra sesokonis
TTGTTTTATTTTATTTTATTTTGTATTTTATTCAGTTCCAACCAACAGCGATGAATACTGCCACTAACAGCTTATGTCTAAATAAATATACTAAATAATAAACACATTCATAAAATTTGAACTGTTAAAATACACTTAATAACAATTACATAGATTCAAATACTTTGCTTTTAAAAACAGATACTGTAAACTATCGTAAAACAAATCGATGTCCGAACAGGTATCAAGCAAACTATTAAATTCATTGGGTAAATGCTGAAAAAATTCCCTGTCTTGTGCAATCAACACGACCATAAGGAACATGGAGCAGACACTACGAGTACAAGTCGGAACATTTAAATTAAACAAAGAAATCAACGAACAATCGAAATTATAATTCATAGGCTTAAAAATACTATATCAAAAACAATCTGCGACATTCAAGAGAAACATTAAAATCGGGACAAGTATGTCTTAAAAATCTGATAAACTTATTTTGAATGTTAGAGATGCGCTGAGCCTGTGTATGAGAAATTGAACCGAAAACAACTGAACAATACTCTAAATGGGGGCGCACAATTGAACGGTATAGAGATAACAATGCTTGCCGTTCGACATGAGTCTACAATTTCTCCATAATAAACCATAATTAGCTTTTGACACTACACATTTAATATGTAAACAAAAATTCAACTTACTGTCGATTAAAATACCCAGGTCCTTTTGGACAGTAACATAAACTTCTGACCAAAAGAATTCATACTTCAACAAAACAGGTTTTCTTTTTAGCGAGATAAACAAAAATTTACATTTACTTTATTTTTAAGGAAAGATTCCATGATTCCGACCATTTAGTAAGAAATCTCAAATCATCCTGTAGTAAATGAGCATCCTGGATTGTAGATATAATTTTAAATAATTTTAGGCATCATCAAACAATAGTGATTGAAAAAACTTAAAAATAGAAGGAAGGTCATTAATATACAAGCAGAGGGCCAAAGATTGATCCATGAGGTACCGTACTCCAGAAAGTACTGGAAACCACTCAGAAGTTGTTCCTTTAATAACAACCCTTTGTCGCCTATCTGTCAAGTAATTTGCAACCCATTTTAAAAGATTACCAGAAATATCAAACTTAGAGACTTAGTGAGTAATTGATATTTAATTTGTTGATACAAAGAGGCAAAATAGTCCAAGTTACCGATTGGGGTTACCGATTGGGATACCTGGTGTATTATTACATTAGATTAAAATAAAGATTATAATAATCTGCACATAACTTTGGTTGCTTCCTTTACTTTAAACGAATATAGGGCATACTGGTGGTAGATCCTTATTATAGGCCAAGCCCATTTGATGGAGATTTTATTTTTCGTTACGGGGTGGGGTGGGTCTTTGAAATTGTCAAAAATTGCGTTACGTAATTTATGGACAGTCCCAATGGTATATAAATAACTGTAGTTAGTTCGATGCTAAATGCAACAAAGACTGCATAGAACAGACATTTTTGTCACGCTTCTGTGAAAGGAGCTAGATGACTCTATAAAACATCAATAAAATAAAGTAACGCATTTTTAGTCCATACCTGAATATCCCTCGACAAAAACTTCAGCACTAAACCCAGTAGCCGTGGTTTGAAAATCACTTATAAAAACAACACTGAGTGTATCATTCACAACTAGTGTTGGGGGATTTGTAGCGCCGGTGTATCGACCAATCACTCTATCGTCACTGATAATAAGTACGTAATCACCCCTACTATTAATGTCAATATCGTAGAATGTGATTGACAGTTGACTTCCAGTATAGGTACTGAACCGCCACTGGTACTCCACGTTGTTTTCATACTCATTCGGGTAGCCGGGAGTTGAGATCATTTGTGATCCTCCAGGGTAGATGAAGTCAAGAATTGATGTATTTCTGTAAGTTTCTGTGAAATATAACATAATTACTTGTTTAGTTTTATACATACACACTTCTAAATGCTCAGTTTTTTTTATTGTGCACAGTTTACTCCCAGCAATTTCAGGGGCGGATTTAGAGGGGCGCATCCGACGCCCCCTCTGGTTGAAATACACACAAATAAAGGCTTTTTCTTGTTAAATCCGAAACCCTGGACATGTCCATCAGGTCGGAAATTTTGAACCCTTCTTTCACACGATCCTTGATCCGCCATTGATTTTGTAGGTACTTTTCGTCGAAAACATCCCCAGAAAGAACAAACGCGAAGATGCTATATGGACCCTGGCAATCGTAAACAGTAGGCTTAATTATATATAGGAGTTTCAACTAATGCACAGTCGTGTCATGCTGAGTGGCCAATTTGTCACTTTTTAGGTCTTCGCGAAGTTGTGGATTATATTTTTAACACGTTATCGACTGCTCATTATTTCCTTATAGAACTCCTGTCTATTGTTTAGCGTTACGTTGGTCGACCGGATAGGACGTTTGACTGGGAACGTTAATTGAAAGGCTGCTGGTGAAGATGCCATTCCAGCGGAACTTCTGAAAGTTGGTATCAAACCGTTAGCTAAGAATATACCACCTTGTTTCGCTCTGTTAGTCTGTCTGAAGAGTTCCTCAGGAATTCAAAAATACAAAAATAACAACTCTATATAAGCATAAAGGAGATCAATTGATGTTAACAGTTATAGAGGTATCTCTCTTTTAAGTGTCACCGGAAAACTGATAGCTCGACTGCTCCTTACACGATTACAAGTCTTTGCTGAGAAGATATATCCTGGGGGCTGGTCGTTCAAAATCAGACATGATATTCTCTGTAAGGCAGCTTCAAGAAAAATCACTGGAACAGTAACAATCACTGCACATAGAATTTTTGGATTTAACTAAAGCTTTTGACCTTGTTGATCATTAGAAGGCAGGATGTCCACCAACTCTTCTATCTCTGATAAGATATTTTCACGATGGATGCAGGGTTGTGTCCAGTATGATGGTGATCTGTCAGACTCCTTTCCAATTAATAGAGGCAACAAACAAGGATGTGTTCTGGCACCGACTCTGTATGGAGTATATTTTTTTAACTTTTTTTTTGTTTCAGAGCGCTTTTATAAACCTACCGGCTTCTAACGGAGTTTCGCTGCTTACCAGAGATGACGACAATTTCTTTAGTGTGTTCCGTTTTAAAGCGAAAACCAAAGTTAGAGAATAACTAACCATACTAGCTCATTAATATGCAAGTTAAAAAATGTTTGCAAATATTATGACACCTATTGTGGACGGATCTTATGTAGATGTATATAGGCTTAATCATATTACAAGGCTGTTCACTCTTGTTTGGTTTCAATAGTTTAGAATAAAGTATACCTGTTGTCTACCAACGAGTATGAATTTTTGAACAAGAATCAACGGAGCAACAACGAACGATGCCAGCTGTGAACTGCCTGAAAGACGGATGCCAGTATACCACACCGAATGACCTGGGAGATGCAATAGAAATGAAAAAGCTAGCCGTTAGAGAGGAAAGTCGTACGGTTGCTCGTGTAACTCTCCAAGACATGCACCAGGACCAAGACGAAATTATACGTTCATTTGCTGCACGTGTGCGTGGGCAAGCATTTGTCTGCAAATTCTCTGTCAAATGTGCTACCTGTCAAACCGACATTTACTATTCTGATGAAATCGTAAAATATGTCTTGATACGTGGACTTGCAGACCACGAAATTCAGCTTGATCTCCTTGGAGAACGTAACCAAGACATGTCTTTGGAAACGGTCATCTCATATTTTGAAGCTAAAGAGGCAGAGAAACGATTTTCATCTCGACTTACAACTAGCTACTAGCTCATGCCGACAACAGCAGCAACAACAACAGACAAAGGCCCGAATTGAATCTGAACCAAACTGTACCTATTGTGGCAAAAAAGACCATGGATCAACAAGTTCAGCAGCCATTCGCAAACAGTCCTGACCAGCTTATGGTAAGGCCTGCTTAAAATGCGGCATCAAACACCATTTTGAATCAGTCAATCTTCAAAGAAGAGAGTTTCTGCATTACATGATGGGAACGCTAATAGCGCCACAATGTTGTGTACGACTTTTAATACAGAATATGCGTCAGTCAAATCAATCACTCTTGATCATCAAATGTACAATGACATGAGCGACACTTTGATCCGTAAACACCCATTCACTAAGCTCACAATACAGGCTTTACCAGGCGACTATCAAGCACTCGGATATAACCTCTCGCAAGCTACTTCTAAAGTTAAGGCATCGGTTATGGCTGATACTGGATGCCAAAGTTGCCTGGCTGGCGTTGAGATTGTTCGTCGGCTTGGATTGAAGAAAACTGACCTCCTACAAGTGTCAAGGAGGATGACTGCAGCAAACAACTGGGGAATTAACATACTTGGTGCTGCAGTACTAAGATACAGTGGTGTAGACACGTCAGGCAACAGTATCACTACCAGAGTGTCAAAATCTTTCCAACTGTAGGTGAATCTCAAGAGTCGGCAAAACAAACTGGGGCGAAAGGTGTACACCAACTCAAAGCCACAACTTGCGAGTGTCTCACTCGGCAACTACCACCACCCCTACCTACAAAACTACCATGTAAGGACACTGATAAATCGGAAGTACCTTGAAGATTTTCTGCTGGATTATTATAAATCAAGTTCCTTTAAGGTTTGTGAGCACCAACCTTTGCCTCTTATGAAGGTTACACCAATAAGCTGATGATGGATCCAAATGCTCAACCAGTTGCATATCATACTCCAGTTTCAGTACCTCTACTCTGGCGAGAAGCCGTTAAAGCTGGACTAGATCTAGACGTCAGACTTGGAGTAATTAAAACTGTACCCATTGGTGAGCCGGTTGGTGTCATCACATGGTTATATGTGCCACAAAGAATGGTTACCCGAGACGCACAGTCGATTTACAACCATTGAACAAACATGAAACTCAGCCATACACAGTCGCCATTTCAACAAGCACGGTTAGTGCCTGCTAACAAGAAGAAAATATTTGATGCCTGAAATGGCTGCCATAGCATTCCTATTCGCTTGGAGGATCGACATTATACTTTCTTTATCACTCCGTGGGGAGGATATCGTTTCTGCGTTGCACCACAGGGCTACATTGCATTATGGTGATGGTTACACACGACGATATGATGAAATTGCTTCGGACATTCCAAACAAAACAAAATGTGTTGATTATGCCATTCTATGGTCAGATAACTTGGAGCAAAGTTTCTTCAAGGCTGCGAAATGGCTGGATATTTGCGGAAGAAACGGTATAACGCTCAACCCATCAAAGTTCACATTCGCCCAAGATACAGTTGAATTCGCTGGATTCGAAGTCTCAAGAACATCTATCCGTCCATGTCAAAAGCACTTGAATGCCATTATGGACTTTCATACACCGAAACACATATCGGATATACGGTCCTGGTTCGGTTTGGTAAATCAATTGCTTACGGCTTTTCTGTTGCTGATCGGATGTCATCATTTCGACAACTTCTAAAACCTGGAACACCGTTCAAATGGGACGACAACCTACAGCAACTGTTTTAGGAGTCCAAATCCATCTTAGTCAGCGAAATCAAGGATGGTGTTAGAATCTTCAATAAAATTCGACCTACTTGCCTTGCTACGGACTGGTCTAAGATCGGTATCGGTTTCTGGCTATTTCAGAAGCATTGTGAATGTCCATCAAACTTGCCATTTTGCTGTAATACAGGTTGGAAGATTACGCTTGTTGGCAGCCGTTTCACGAGTTCAGCAGAGTCACACTACGCTCCAATTGTAAGGCAAAGCCTTGGCTGTTACATATGCCCTAGATAAAGCACGTTACTTCGTCCTAGGCCGTGATGATCTTATTGTTGCTGTTGACCATAAGCCACTACTTAAAATATTTGGTGACAGGTCATTGGAGGACATCCCAAACAGTCGTTTACGCAATCTGCAACCACCTTTAACACAAATGTCAGCTCACCGTTGTTATGTCTGCGAACAGATGATGTTGGTCTAACAAACGAAAGCCTTGATCATGAAGTACTTGCCTTCAGCTCCATGGCTTTGGACTGCATCTAATGCATCACTTGGGACAAGGTTAAACTTGAGACAAATAGTGATGACAACATGGCCAACCTGCTCACTACAATTGAATTGGGAATGCCTCACTCTCGTCATGAATTGCCTACAAGAGTTCTTCCCAATCCGAGAAGATTTGAGTTCAATTGATGGTGTTATACTTTACAAGGACCGCATAGTTATCCCACCTAACCTACGTCTGGAAGTCCTAAAATCAGCAGAAGCGTCAATATTCTGGCCAGGTATTACGAAGGACATACAGGCCTACAGACATAAATGTATCGACTGCAACATAATGACACCGTCCCAGCCAGTAGCACCGCCTTACCCACCCATGTATCCAAGGTATCAATTCCAATGTATATGTACTGATTTCTTCAGCTACAAGGGCAACGACTTCCTTGTAATCGTTGATAGGTATTCTAACTGGCCGATAGTCGAAAAGACGACTGAAGGAGCAAAGGGACTTATTTCCACGCTTCGTCGAGTGTTTATGACATTTTGAGTTTGCGATGAAGTTTCTTCAGATGGAAGACCTGAATTTACCTCTGGAACCACTTGTGATTTCTTAAAACAATGGGGAGTTCATCACCGTTTATCATCAGTTGCCTTTCCGCATTCTAATTGTAGAGCAGAGGTAGGAATGAAAACAGCCAAGCGCTTAATCACCAATAACACAAGCCCTCATGGTGAACTAATGCATTTCAGCAAGCAATCCTTCAATACAGAAACACATCGGACCCAATGACCAAAACTTCCCCTGCGATATGTGTTTTTGGACGTCCGGTTAAAGACTTGATTCCGATCCTGCACAGCAAATACCTACCACATCAATCATGGCAGAGTACCCTAGAAGATCGTGAAAAAGAACTACGAAACCGCCATATGCAATCTGCCAAGTATTGGTCACAGAACATCCGTCGAATCCCAGCCTTAATTGTAGGAGATTCAGTTCGAATTCAAAACCAGATAGGTCCCCATCCAACTAAGTGGGACAAAACAGGCAAGGTCGTTGAAGTGGGTAAATTTGATCTGGTAGAATAACGCTACGCAACAGACGCTTTCTTAGAAGGTATATACCAATACATCAAGCAGAGCGCAATCATACCATCTTTGATGATCTACGCCTCCTTCCCATGAAGCACGAACTCACACAGAAAGTTTCCACATCCGACCCTTCTTCTGCAGAAATGCCACCAACCGAAACTAAAACTGCACCTTTCATCTGTCCAACAGTAGCTCCAACACGTTCTGATGTGTGCCCCAAACACCACTAAACACCGGGGCAACTCTACCTACTACTGATGACATGATTCCATGATGCGACTCCATCTACAAGCAATGGTCAAACATCACCATCGTTGGACGACAATACTCGGGTCCACATCGCTCTAATCGCATAAGACGCCCTCCCATGCGCTATGGCTTTGAGGACAATTGAACAGCCAAATACAATTTCAGGAGCTGCTCGATGGGTTTTCTCAAGCATGTGCCGATTTTGGGCTTATCATCAGCCTAAAGAAGACAGTTACACTCTCATCTTAGCTATACATACATGCATGCATGCATACATGCATGCATGCATGCATACATACATACATACATACATACATACATACATACATACATATATACATACAGTACATACATTTTTCTCCAGTTTTATAAGCATTTAGATTGTACTGATAGATATTCTAAATATTTACTATATTATGTCTTCCAAACTGCATTATCAAAACTACAAAAATATTTTAGAATGTTAATGCGACGTTTCCAACAATGGAGTAAACAACAATGGATTAAAATAAGCTAAAATAAATTCACAAAACCGTGGAGGCTGCCTCCCCCAACCCCTTTTGAAGGTTGAGGTGCCCTTTTTATGTTAAAAATTAAAACTCATTCTAATTCTGAGAGTCACATGTCATAGCAATGGATTTCAAATTATGAAAAAAATTTAAAACTTTTCCCCGACTATGGTGAGGCTGGGATTATCTGTGCCAAACTACCTGTTTAAAGTATGCGAGCAAGGTTGTCGAGAATTTGGAGCTTAAATGATTTAAAAGCAGAAGTTCGATTAATTAAAATATATAAAGATCTGTCAGTCTTGCGAATCATTTGAAAAACATCATAACTTGAACGAAGGTGCATGGAATTTTGCACACATAAATTAGACTCCATTTGCAAAATTTCATAGCCCTTTTTATGACCCACGATGTCCCCTACAGTACATGGTGACTGGTGGTATGAGCGGCGGACGAGGGGATGGAGGGGACGCGTTCCCCAGTGATAACTTAGGGGGACAGATCCCCCAAAATGTCACATCAACTACCAGATAGGTTACCGTAACTTTTTAATTATGTTGTTGTGGGTACCACCGTGCCGGACCACTTCTATTTAGTGGTCAAAAACAATAAACCAGTATGTAAATATGGTATTTATGAATATTGGTTGGCCCTAAAAACCTTCCTCAGAAGAAAAGAGACCAGGATGGCTCAGATAAAAAGGAAATAAGTTTTTTTTGTAATTTTTATTTTGCTTAACGAAATAGTTATCTGGATAAGCAACCCCGTTCCCGATACCTGGGTGCGTCCCCCGAGATCCCCCTGACCTTCGGCCGCCCCTTATTGCCTACCTACAGGTATGTACTTATTAGGCCTAGGCCTAAGTATTGGTTTTGATGTATTGAATTCAACACCTACCTTTGGTGGTCGATGGAGAGCTTGTTGTCTCTACAATAAATAATAATAATAATAATAATAATAATAATAATAATAGATTGTCAAAAAATCATCAACAACATATACTAGTAGCAGGCCTATATTAGGGAGCCTTCGCAGTTTTACGAATTAGGATAACGGAAATGGATACGTCACACCTTCATTTTTGTAAGTTGGTAAAAGTGCTTTATTTACGAATAGTTAGTGATAGTAAATATTATATTGATCAATTGTGACATTCAGCTCAATACTTACAAAGATCTGATGTAAGGAAGAATGGGGCTCGTTGCATCGAAGGTTGAATGACTGGATTTTTAGAATCGGAAAACGTCTCTATAAATAGCTTTTAAAAAATGTCTGTCTGTCGGTCTTGAATATTTCGAGTTCAGTACTGAATTTGAAACGTGATAGGCAGGCGTCTTGACCCCTGATGATAAACGCCATAATTTTTGCATTATTGTTATTTTACAATGATTTTTAATCAATGTATATTCTGGATTGCCGTTCCATGTTTCTTTTCTTTACTTCTTTCTATCTATGAATTTTGTTTTAAGATTAAATAGTTACTAACAAATTTAATGTCCTTTTTGATTTTTTCAAACAAATATTTACAGCTCATATTATCGTCTTAATGTATATTGTATTAACTGTCATTAACATCTTTCAAACTATACTCTCCTATCACTAAAGTCGAAGTTAAGTCTGGTCCCGGGACTATTCTACTGTCATCATAGGATAGGCTTTCTTCATCAGTACTTCTATGATTGAATACGTCTTGTCGAGATCATGAACGTAATTGTTCAGACCCAGTACCGCTCGATTCTTATAGGATCGTTCGAGAACGTACCTCGTGTACAAACTTGCTAAATAATATTGATCAATTGTGACATCCAGCTCAATCCTTACAAGGCTTTGATGTAAGGAAGAATGGGGCCCGTTGCATCGAAGGTTGAATGACTGGATTTTTAAACGCGGAAAGCGTCTCTTTAAATAGCTTTTCAAAAATGTCTGTCTGTCTGTCTGTCAGTCTGTCGGTCTTGTCACGCACGTTTGTGAATATTTGCGTTTTGTTCTTTCCTTATATAATTTCTAATAACCAGCATTGTATGGGTATCACTTTAAATATCTACGAGATATGAAAGAATTATCAACTGGTAATATATTAACATTAAAACTGAAATAAAATATCGTCGTAAATGCTCTTGTAAATGCTTACTTTGCTGTTAAAACTGTATACAATATATTATTTTCAATTTTACAGTTATGCAAATTGCGAATAACGCCTCACTGAGCCTCATGCTAATACGCTCGGCGACTTTCGCCTCAGGCGTAGTTTCAGAAATGTGAAATTTGCATAGCAGCTAATGTTAATTCTATAAAAGCAAGCTCGACGCAAAATCGCTTCATATGGTGGCTGATCTTGCTTGTATAGGCTTGGATCAGTAGCTTCAATCGCCTTTTATATATTAGGCTGTTGAAGAATAGGGATACTAGCCCGGTTTTGTTGGCTAGTAGCTAGCAAAAACAGTTGGTGAGTGACACTGACCAACTGTTGCTGCTAGCTTTTGCCCAATCACTTTAAATTTTACACTTCAAATAATAATATTAGTCTCGCGAACGCATGTACAAAGGTATTTAGGATTTGCTTTCTTTTACCTATACTGTGCGCAGCTTTCCGCGTCTTTTTGTCGGATCGACTTGTTCTCGAAATATAAACATATAAATATAAGATTAATTCCAGCTGGCGGTTCAAACACAGAAACTATAATAAAAATGATGAAAGAAATCCTTGCAGAATTTGGACTTCCAGA
The DNA here is from genome assembly GCA_025631205.1 of Nesometra sesokonis. Lineage (NCBI taxonomy): Eukaryota > Metazoa > Echinodermata > Crinoidea > Comatulida > Antedonidae > Nesometra > Nesometra sesokonis. The sequence continues at coordinate 11,797 of JAOTQE010114244.1, forward strand.
TGAAATTATAAGTGATAATGGACCTCACTATTCCAGTTTGAAATTTAAAGAATTCAGTAAGGAATGGAAATTCAAACATACTACCATAAGTCCTCACAACCACCAAAGCAATGAATTTATAGAAAGACAGGTACAAACTGTAAAAGACACAATAAGAAAAGCACAATCAGACAATAGTGATGTATTCAAAGCACTACCATACCTACGTGCTACACCAATAGACTCAACACTCCCCTCACCTGGCAAAATGATTTTCAAAAGAAATATGAAAACAGAATTACCGACAAACAATGAAAAACTCCCATCCAAAAAAGAAATCGGTAATATAATGAAAAGTAAACAACAGAGACAAAACCAAAATTATGATCAGAAATCTGTTAACCTAAAACCACTCGAACAAAACCAAAATGTACGTATAAGAAAATCTGACAGAGATCCCCGTTGGATTCCAGGGAAGGTACTGTTCAAGAGAAAAGAACCTCGCTCTTACATGATTCGAACAAAAGGAAGAAAGATATTAAGAAGGAATAGACGACACATTCGCGAGACAGGAGAACAGTTCACACAAATTAAAGGCAACTATCCAACTACAATAAGTCACTATGATAAAACTCAAACAAACAACACACACCTTTGTAGCAAAACAGGTAGAATAATTAAGAAACCAACTAGATTGGACATGTAGTTAAGATGTTGTAATATGTTAATGTAGTTATAAGTTCTAAAACATGAAATGTTGATTAATGTTTAAAAATAAATAAAAATGCACATTGACAGTACGAGTAATTACTATTGATTATAAGATAAAAAATGTATTGTATGGATCCTGATATAATGTATAATGTTCTAAAAAAACTTCTATAATTATAATAGATTTTGGGAGTGAGCTCCATACTGGGACAACTCACTAAGAAGAGGGATGTTACATGAGGCAACCCAATGTATGTCTGCTGCCCTCAATAGCTTATACAATATGTTACAGGTTATAGGTCACGCACTCTCTCTCTCTCTCTCTACAACATGGCATTATGGCCCATGTCAACTACTATGTGTTTGTGTTCTGAGATTTGTTAATAAATATTACGTTATCAGTCAATAATTGTTTAGCATCATTATTAAAGCATCATAATACAACAGCTGCAGTACTTGGTCATTGTCACCTAATGTTCGTGCACGTCTGCACGCCATCACTTTTATTTAGCCAAGAAAACCGGGCTAG